>JAKLMH010000003.1:484791-640287 GCA_022813505.1 Tremellales sp. FJII-L8-SW-PAB2
CCCCCCCCCCCCCCCCCCCCCCCCCCCCCCCCCCCCCCCCCCCCCCCGCCCCCCCGCCCCCCCCCGGGGCCCGTGAGGGGGAAGGACAAGGGGGAGACAGGAGTATGGAAAAGTAAAGTCCGCGGCAAAGTGTGGAGAGAGCAGGGGGTAAAAGCGCGAAGACCTTCATGAAACGAGAATGAGACGAGACGAAACGGAATGTACTCACCAGTCTCTCAATGGCCTCACACCAACTGAACGAGTGTCCTCTAGACACTGTTGATACGGCCAACAATGTTAATCCTCCTTGTGATCGTCCTTTTCCGGATCGATTTCGCCAACGTTGTTCCAAATCGGTCCTTGCCCGACTCAGGCGAAGAGATGATGACAACTCCGTCCAAGCTGTCCAATGCGATGCAGTCGCTTTGATCACCCAAGCGCTAGGCAAGGGCGTGTATGGCCTGGCGAGTTGGCAGGTGGTACGCGACTGGACTGGTGATGTGAGAGATACGGAGCGACCGGCGCGTCTATGTTTCTCGTTGGCAGCGCGCGTTATGCGTCGAACGGTCGATAGGCGTACGGCTCGAATACAGTCGACCGTGCGGAGAGGATACAAAGCACCCAAGAACGAAGGAGAGGTAAATGAAGCGCGAGCAATGGGTCCTAATGTGAAGCAAAGCAAGGTGAAATTCGCGTGTGGCTAAGAGTGGTTTACTCGATCGCAAAGCCGAAAGCGGGTTGAATGCCCTGAAATGAGGTCGACGATTTGTGGGGTAGTTGCAAGTTACACTGCGAACAGTGAGAAACAGATGCTGCACTCGCTTCTGCTAGTGTGTTACAAACATGTGAACTGGATTCATCACGACCACGCCCTCCCTTTCTCACATGCTCCACCAAATGTACCTGCGATGCAAGTTTGGTCAGAGTCAACACAGCTAGCTCTCCACACTCAAAGTCTATTCTTTTGTTTTTGTCCAGCCCAAGCAGCCAGCCACTTGATTTTTACCTTTGACCTTTCAAGCCATAATAAGCCACCACACCTCGCGCGTCACTCATTATACAGATTACTCTTTCAGGTAAATCCTCAGTCCCAAGCTGTACCTGATTTGCCTTGCACCTATTCTTGTAGCATGTAATAACGTAGCCGCCCATGTCAAAGTTCACCAGAGCCGTATGAGCGGTGCGATGACTGCTTGGCCATGTTAGACGACAGCCTTGCTATGACCCTCATTCTCGACTAGCTCAATACCAGTCATCTCATCTCGCTCCGGCCACAAACGCTCTCAGGGACACCGCATAGCTTCCAACGGACAATGTTCGAGTGCTCGAGCACCGGAATTCTTCGAGCCTATCCCTCATTTTCGTTCAGATCGACAACAGTGATCCCCTCTGAGAAAGCCAAGTGCCGCAGACTCGTACGGGGCACAGTCCCGTGACGAGGCATGCTGGCGAGGCATAGCATCCGGCTCGCGGAATGTAAAATACTATAGCTTTGTTTTGCATCTCGTGAAAACATCCACGGAATGGTTCAGACTGGTCCACGGCCGCTGGCCGATCACATCTCCTCCCATCGGGTCAAGTCCATCGGTCCAGCCAGCAGCGGCATGACATACGGGTCGAACGTCTATACTCGTCAGCGAAACAACACCGGTATGTCAGACATGAACCGCTCACCTTCCAGTACTGAATCGAGTCAGCTCGGGCATCACGCGGGTGTGGCAGGATGGATGACGTACAGGATTATTGAGATGGTACTGCTGAGAGCTCTCTTGCTCGTATCGCTCGACAATACAGAACTTGGTCTCGTCCTTCGGGTCCTGCATCACATGCCAGTCGAGCGTCTAGAGTGCGCATCAGCGAGGCGAATCCTAATTGATCCGAGCAGAGCGCTCACCTCCTTGTCCTTTCGGTAGACGCTGGCAGCCTCGATGAGCTTCGCCTTGAGCTTCTCGACCGAGTCCTGTCCATTCGTCAACGTCTGACCCTGGTACCGTCAGCGGAACTCACAGGCTTGGCTTGCAGGTGAACGACGATGGTGTAAACCATTTTTGACAGTGATCAAGGTATAGACCAGGAGTATTCACAAGTCGTCTCGCTCGTCAATGCTATTTTGTGATGATGAGACTGCTCGAAGCGAAGCGAGGACAAGGGAAGCGGTAACTGTTCATGGCCCCGCATTGAGCGGAAACGCGTTGGAACCGGCTGTTTCGAAAAGCCGGTCAACTATGAGTATTCGAAGAATGGCCTGTTGTTTCGTGCACTTACCACCTGTCGTTCCGAGCGTTGCCGCTCGATCTACGCGATCAGATATGCCTGCAACTAAGTCTAACCCGGCGCCCGTCAACGATTCGACCGAGACATTCCGCCCGGACCTCTTAAAGGGCAAGGTGGTGTTCTGTACCGGAGGTATGTCTCCGCCAAGCCAGTCCAAGTTGCGGGCAGCCTGTGATACTGAAATCGCAGGTCGGAGTGGGATATGCTATACCATCACGGAGACTCTGATGAAGCACGGAGCGGATGCAGTCATAGTAGGCAGAGAGTGAGCCAGTCTTCCTGTATCAACCGAAGACAGGCTCGCAGATTGATCTTTTACAGCGCTAAGGGATTGGAAGAGTCTGCTGCTCGACTATCGAAATCGACTGGACGTCGCTGTATACCCGCCTCGGGGGATGTTCGAAAGCCTGCAGACCTGGAACAGGCGGTCGCGAAAGCTCGCTCAGAGCTGGGTAGGATAGACTTTGTCATTTGCGGAGCTGCTGGCAACTTGTTTGTATCCGGCCTTTCTCTGGGAAACAACGGTGCAGCTGATAAGTACAGCCTGTCGCCTATCGACGGCTTATCGCCTAATGGATTCAAGACAGTCATCGACATAGACCTCTTGGGAACGTACAATACGATCAAGGCGACATTACCGCTCGTCCGAGAATCGCGCGGTGCTTATCTGCACATCTCGGCTACTTTGCATTATCGCGGTACACCTTGGCAAGCGCATGTGAGCGCTGCTAAAGCCGGAGTGGACGCTTTGAGCCAGGCTCTGGCGGTTGAGGAGGGTCCGAGAGGAGTGAGGAGTAATGTCATCGCGCCGGGGTGAGCCGTCGCCATCATCTTTGGAAGAGGTGAATGTGACTGACGTAGAGGATAGGCCTATAGCCGGGACGGAAGGGATGGATAGGTTGGCCAAGGGCACGGTCGTTTCTCAGATCCCCCTATCCAGGATGGGGGATAAGCGTCAGTTCTTGTCGTAGCCCTGTCGACCCTGGCTGATGGCGGTAGGCGATATTGCCAATGCGGCTTTGTTCCTGTTCTCCCCCGCTGCATCATGGATCACAGGTCAAGTCCTCGTGAGTCGCCCTTCCCGGGACCATGACATAAGCTGAGCGTGACACAGGCCGTGGACGGGGGCGAACACCATATGCGCACATCTCAGATCCCATATCCACAAGCCGTGCTAGACCCCAAGTCAGTTATGGAGGCTGCAAAGTCAAAGGCCAAGCTATAATGTACCGGCCAAAAAAGCTTAGATGCATATACGCGATGACATCCTTTTCCACCTTTACCATCGATATACACTCTGCCTTTTCCACCCTGTCTTTTCTCTCACACCACATCGCTCACCCTGTCCTTCTTTTACGTCGCTTAGATCAGCTCGCCCTTGTCGTTCAGTCGGCCCCAGGCGGCTCGACCGGCAGGCTTGTTGTCGAGGATCTTTTCGATCTTCTCGTGGACCTTTGCGTCGATCTTGGCCAAAACCTCAAGAGCCTTGACGTTCTCGTGGATCTGCTCAGGCTTGGTCGCACCGAGCTAAGGCGGTCGTCAGCATTGCGTTGTCTCAGTCTGGCGTGGACCAGAGGAAGTCAACTCACGATACAGGTCGAGACGTTCTGGTTGGAGATGGCCCATGCGAGAGCGAGGTTGCTCATGTTGGTACCCAACTCTTCGGCGAGCTTGGTCAATTCCCTGACTTTTTGGAGTTGGGCCTTTCCAGCGTCGCTCTGCAAGAACTTGGCCTTCTCGGACGAGGCGCCCTGAACGTTAACGGCGAATCGGGATCCCTCGGGCAGACCGTCGTTGTATTTGCCCGTGAGGATACCCTGCTCGAGCGGCGACCAGATGGTGCTGCATGTCGTCAGTCGCCGATCCCTATGTCCGCATCTATCCGTGCGTAGTCACATACCTGCCGTAGTGCTCCCACTTCCAGAGAGGGTCGTACTCGACCTCGAATCGCTCTCGGTGAAGCATCGAGTAGTGAGCCTGCTCAGCGACGGGACCGACCATGTTGAGTCGTCGAGCAATCTCGTGTGCCTGCTGAATCTCGTCTGAGGCAGTTCAGCATCAATACACCGCCCCAACAAGAATGACTTACGGGCAGTCCACTCGGAAGTACCCCAGTAGAAAGCCTTGTTGTTGTCGATCAACCAGTTGAAAGCTCGAACAGTCTGACCACGTCAGCACACCACCCAAGGTCTTCACGAAGATTACACAACTCACCTCCTCCATCGGGGTGGTGATGTCGGCTCGGTGAGCAAAGACGACATCGACGTAGTCGAGCTGCAAGTTCTTCAAACTCTGCAGAGTACCCTCGATAATATGCTTCCTCGACAATCCTCGAGTGTTGTGAGTCTCCTTTCGGTTCGTACCGAAGAAGATCTTGGTGGTGATGATGTAGTCTCGTCGGTCCTACGCAATCAGCGCCAGCGCCCGTGCTTCTGCCTTGCGAGTCTGCTGACTTACCCATCCGGACTCTTTCAAGACTCGGCCCATCTCTTGCTCGGACTGAGATGTCAGCAAGAGATCCACCGCCATGTGTACCCAGGAGAACCTACCTCTCCGGCGTTGTAGCCCTCGGCAGTCTATGAACAGTCAGTCTCGCTAAATCTGTCTGAAGAAGCCACACCCACATCGAACATGTTGATACCTGACCCATCAGCATCGTCACACCCAAGTCGTTCCCCAAAAAAGGCTCACCAGCATCCCAAGCGGCGTGCATGAGCTCCTTGACGATATCGCCCTTGTGGTCATATCCGACCGTCAACCATCCACCGTAACTGAACACGGGGACTCGCTATCACCCAATCAGCTGAGTACCACTAGGCGGCGGTAGAGACGAGAAACGTACGAGACCGGTGTTTCCGAGGTTTCGGAACTATCAGACTGTCAGCCTGGAACTTCCTATGGCCAATTTCCGGATTTCGCGGGAACGGCACCGGGTGGGGAAGGAGAACTAACGATCATGTTCTTCCTGTCAAATTGGACTGCCTGCGACATTGTGATTGATATGTACGACAAAGATGATGTTGAGAAGAAGAAAAAGAAGCTGAATGGAGTTTGCCCTTGTGATATATGCTTCGACGAATCATGCCTCGTGTTGAGGAGGGGCGTAGCGGGGCGCGATGATGATGATGGAGCGGCCTCCACTTTACCTCCACTTCTATACCCGTAAACCTCGGACTAACTTGGCGGAATTGCACCGAGAACACACGCCTGGCAACTGCCGGGACTCCCTGCGTGTCATGGACGATTCCAGCACTTCACGCCAGCGTCCATGGGAGATGCATTTTTAGAACTGGTCACAGCGGCATGTGGGCATATCAACGGGCCGATAGACGGTACTCGTAATCACCCGATCCAGAACCGGCGCCGGACGGTGAGACCGTTATGAGTTGGCAACCGTCTACACCCGTTGTATCAGGTCGAATTTCCAGCTCCGAACCATCGACTGTAGCTCGAATGTCTGCTTGTCCGTCTAGCACCAGGACCGACACAGCAGCATCGAACGGGGAATGAATGACAAGATCGGCTGAGTACCGATCAGTCACTCCAAGATCCCAACCGAGGGGATGGTAGACTCACAATCGGTGATCTGGACCCGGAGCTGAGCGAGTGGAGCGTACTTATCCAGCATACCCAAAACCGCCAGCATTTGCCCGCCAACTTGCCATACCTTGGCCACGATGACACCCTCGCACTCGCTCCTGGCCAGCTGGATGGAGAAGTCCACACGGTCTCCAGGCTTGACGAGGAGGTACCGGTCGCTCCTTCCTGCCAAATTCAGGCTCCACAGCGCATACTCGCCGTCTAGGTGGTCCACCTCCAGAGCCTCCTCGATGTCTTGTCGACTGAGACTGTCTTTCGCCCATGATTGCGAAGTGGCATTCCGGGTGTTCCAGGCTCCAATCATCGCACCGAAGGCGAGCGGGACATGGGTATAAGCGATCATGGCAGGTCCGTCCGCTGGTCCTTGGAGGTTGTCCCAGAACCATCGACCTGGCAGTGCTGTCGCTGGAGTAGCAGTCTTGACTGCCTTTTGCTCGCCGCCACGTACCGAAGACGTCAGGCGCTGTATGATGGTCTTGTCGGTCGTGACTGATGGTGTGTCGGAGATGAGCACAGGGCCAGGACATAGCGCTCGCAAAAAGGCGTGGTACACCGGCCAGCTGTCTTCAGGGGCGGTTGCGAACATGTCAAAGTCCGGCACGAGCGAGAGATGCGAGGTGAGAATCGACATGTGGGTGTTGAATTGGATGAAGTCGGGATGCTGCTCGTCGTAGCCTAGATTGAAGTCGTCCGAGTTCCTGTATTCACGTCAGTCGGGCGGACAAGGGAAGGGGGAAAGGCGGGTAAGAACAGGATCTCGGCAAAGCGGACAGCACTTACCTGAAGACGAGATCCCCCTTTGGCCTATCCACACCGAGAGCACCTGGCCCATTAAGCATCTTCTCATTGTGCGACATGCACATGATGACCCGGTCGGTCGAGCCCCACACTGCCTCGACAGCAGCGAGCATTCCACTCCACATGGCCTGCTGGATATGAAGACTGCCGGGCCCAGTGATCATCTCGTAGTGCGCTTGGTTGTCAACCTGCATGATCATCAGTCTCGGTCGGGGATCATCACCTGATCGGATCACTACTGACCTTGACGAAGCTGATACCCCAGCTCTTCATCTCTGAAAACCAGTCCATCCAGAACTGCCCCGCCTTCTCGGGCGATGGGAGCCACTGCTCACCCTCACCCGGGTGAAGGGGCACGTTGATCCCGCCTCGAGCCTGAGTGGTGTCTGCCGTGCGATAAGACCGGCAGTCATACTTCTGAATGAGGGGGCTGCTAGGGTCGATAGAGATCCAGTACCCTTGGAGGGTCAGCCACACCCCGACTTCCTGGATCCCTCTGTCCTTGAGTGCAGAGACGACTTTCGTCATGGGCGATTTCATGCCGTCCCACTCGTTGAAAGACATGAGTTTGCGGGTGGTTGAGACGTCTTGCCATCCATCATCGATCAGGAACGTTTTGATGGGGAAGTCGGGGATGAGGCCAAGCAACGTCTCGAGGTTCGGCCGTCCAGCTGAGCAAGATCAACAAAGGTCCAATGTACAGTAGTGATTAGCTATCTCGATTCACTGTCTTTACCAAAACTCTCCCATGTGCACACCCCTAGCCCATCCCAGAACTTGGACAACCGACCGTCCCTCTCCCCGCCCACCAAGGTCCGAGCAGCATCGACAGCGATCTTGACGACTTTGCCTGCATCGCTCGATCCCGTAGTTCGTCCCCTCACCACGTAGACCTCAGTGTCTACCCCTGGTATACACCTCCTGATGTTCATGTACACCTTGGAGCTTTGAGTGTCGACTGTCAAGTTGCAATTGGCTGCTAGAGTCGATACGGGGTATAGCGAGAAGGTGTGGTACCAGTCTGGCGATTTTAGCAGTAGGAGTGAAGAGCCGAGGTCCGGGTGGGCTCGCAAGTTCTGGTACAGCTTTGGCTCGATCCATGTCGGCCTGTAAGGCTTGATCAGTCTCGGTGGAACGGTGATCGCAGGTGTGAAGTCTGCTCACTTGTTGCGGACGAAAGAGATGGTCTTCCAGGCCCACAAATCCGAGGTAAACACCGATTCGTCCAGTGGGATCCTCGCGGACTCCTGATCTGCGGGAAGGGTGTAGTTCTGGATAGCGACCGACATACTGCTCCAGAGTAGCTGAGTGCAATGTACAGGTGACAACGTCGAGCAAAAGTCAAGGGAGAAAGATGCTTCGCCCTGCCGACCATATAGCCCCCCACCTTAGTACTCAGTGGACAGAGCAAGTGGAGGTTGATCGCCGAAGTCGCGCCGGTGTATTGATGACACGGTGCCCTCGGAACCTCAGTCCGAACCATTGCCAAGTCTTCCATGATGCATTCTATCAGGGGAGTCTAACCGACTAAAGTCCGCATTTCCAACGCGACCGATGAGAGGATGGGAAAAACGTTCTTCGCCTTCTAGAAGCCGGTGGCCCGACATCGCGCCTTCCTGCTCCTTGGGCACCATCAGGGACGCCCGAGGGCGAAACGCAATCACGCTAGTGTCGCCGCGCCCACAGACTACGCCCCCAGCCCTCGCTCATGATCGTCTGCCCTGACGTAGGTCGTGTCCGTCAGCCCACTATCGGTCCTCCGGTGCCGTCTTTCCGGCGTGGCGGATAAGGTTGACCGAGTCTGGTGATACATCCTAACCAGCGAGGCGAACGACGTTCTCGATGTCGGCACGGGCGGTGGGACGTTTACTGTGCTTCCTCTCAGTATGTTTCCCTCTGGCTCTTCAGGTCGAGATGGCGCGTCGCCTTGCCGTGGCCATGCTGGGACAGGACCGAATGTACCATTGTCGCTAGGCTGATTTCGAAGTCGAGATGGATTGGTACCGTCTGTCGAGCCGGCGCTAGTGTCTGACCCACTTCGCATCTGTCTTCCTAGATCCCTCCCTCGACCCAGGGACGAAGAGGGCGCACCCGAGACATGAGAAGCGGCAGTAGGCGGAGTCTCGGGATAAGGGAAGAATCCAGCTGCTGTGTGCAGAGGTGTCGGGAAATCTGGCGAGTACATGTACTTGCTATCGGTGTAGAATCCTGTGATGGGCGACACGCCGGTGAATGGAGCAGTGTATGGCTGCACTTCGTCACCATTCAGATCGATCGCTGAAGTCTTCTTGATGCCGTGGGTACGTCGACGGAAAGCTCGCGACAGTCGTCTTCGCCAGATCAGATAGCCGGCCAGCAGTAAAGCGATTGTACCAATGACAATCCCGACGGTCATGCCTACCATTTGCGGTATCCTGATCGAAGGGCTGTCAGTCGGGGCGGTAAACTGTGCTGGGTCCACCGGAGCAGGGTCCATCGGCGGCTTTAAAATGGTATCGTTGACTGACGGTGGGGGAGCAATGGTCGAATTGACAACCATATAGTCGAGGTCAATGAACATCTCGGGATGGATATTGGTGAATCGCATGGTGTGTGGTCCCTCAGACAGCTGCGTAGCAAGGAACACTGTCATGATCTCAGCTACAGATATGATGGTGACACTTACGTGTAGCCTGGGGGACAATGATCTGATACGAGCCATTGTATGTGTAGACCGGCCCATCGTCGATACTGCAGAAGAGGTGCGATTAGCGGTCCTCGGAGAATGGGATAGCCTTGCTCACCTGATGGTGTAGTTGTCATGATCAGACATAAGACCACCAAGAACCTCAATCGACGTGCCGTTGAAGCTGTCGTCAGCGTTGCTGATGATATATCAGAACTCACCTGCACAAGACAGAATCCATATTTCCTTTGGTGGTATGAGCAGTCGAGTTGTGATACTGTATGGGATTGATTGGCGGCCCAGTACTCCAGTCAGACCCCGTGTACGCGCACGCCGGCGAAGTGTCGTCTATTTGAGTGGTGTATACAGTGCCATTTCCGCTCCTGCCTATTTAGCGGGAGCCCAATTGACAAATATGCCAAGAGACACTTACGCTGGGAGGGCCGCAGTGATCGTTATGAAATCGATGTCCAGCCAAAGATCACGGGTCCCACCATCTGCGTCATCAGCGCCGAGTCAGGGCGCAGTTTAATCTATAGAGGCGCTCACTCGGTCGAACGGTCTGAGACGGCACGTTGATCACCTGAACGCTGTGCTCCCGGCTGGGATCGAGATCCGTGGCTTGGAACAGTACTTCCTGGAATTGTCCAGGCGGTGAAGCCCTGCCAGACTGCACGACGGGCTCGGCGCCGTCGAGAGCCACTGTCACATCAGGCTCGGCTCACAATACCGACAGAAGCCTGGCCGTTTGGCTCACCTGAGTATGCTCCATGATTCTGACGCTTTGAGCCGTAAACATATATAGCTGTCCCGTTGAAGGCTAAAGACATGTAGTTGCCCTGCCTGGTCAGCCGGGCTTGGTCCCCTGAACGGCACGTATGAGCAAACGTACCTCGCCAGTGGTCTTGGACATTGTCGAGCGATAGTAGTTGAAGAGCTTCTCGTCGTCGGACACTAGAGCCAGCCATCAGTGGTCGCATACCTCAAGCAGCAGTAGACGTACAGGACGGACTATCACGCTCCCACGGCTTCGAAGGGTCAACAGCGACATACTGCAATAGAGGGGATGTGTCGTCAATCTGCTGGTATCAGTCAAGTCTTTCACTCTGCCTAGAGGAAACACTTTACCGTGATGTTCATGATGCTAGCTTGAGATGAAGGACTTTTCGTCCTCCAGATTGGGTTCTAGTTCATGCGACCTCGCAACGGCTTAGAGGATGAGAACGGGGTTCAACAATCCGATAGTGATGAGCAAGATCAACGCGTCCATCTCACGCAAACGCGATCCGCCAGGAGAGTATGCAAAGATCGCCCTCTTCCCCCACCAATACCGTCGAAGCCCCTCGGATCCGCATCTCGGGGTCGAATGTGTGAAACCCAAACGATCCTTTCTCGTCGCGAAGCTCAATCGTTCACAAAGTTGGGAATTGGGGTTTACCCCTTGATTCTTTCAAAGGAGGTCCGAGGCGACGAGACATCCGTGTTGATCGGTCTTTCGATGCCGAGCATTTTGCCCCGTGTATTCTATGCTGCGAGGGACAACCTGCATTATTGCTGATGTCCGTCGACGAAGGCCAATAAGGATGTTTCAAGATGATGGGCTGTGTGGGGCCGTCAGTGGATCGTTTCACGTGGACGTTGCTGCCGTCATGAAGCTTGATCGCCATAATAGCCTCCAATTTGTCACCTGACCCAAGAATTGGCTTGTGAGCACCGATTCACGAGGATCGATGAGAGCTCTAACTCGGCCGTAATCTGCCCTGAGTTCGCCATAGCTTGCCCCCGTCACTCCCGCAAACTCGACAACCCGCTAGTACGGGTGTGCCCCGATTTACCCTGCTCGCTTTAAAAGGGGCAAGGCAGTTGCCGATAATGCGAGTTCTATTCTGAGGAACACATTATCCGAAATCCGTCGCCTTCAAGTCGATGAACAAGGACAAGGATGCTAGTGCATGCAGAGCGGGCTGACGTCAAGCGAACTGACCTTGTATATGACCAGCAGAAGAGCTTCGATGCCCTGCTGCGTAATGGGCGTTTCGAGCAGGTCAGATACATCCCAACGATTCCCGCAAACTCGTCATCACGCAGCTCGAAAACACATCTTGAACGGATTCGGGCAATCGCATAAACCGATAGAGAGTAAACTTAGGAGGTGATCATGGTGTCCAGCGACAGAGTCAGCGAAACGACGGCGATAGACGATATCGCCAGTCCGTCACCCGAATCGAGCGAGCCCAGCGGGTCAAACCAGCTGACTAACGGCAAACTACCCAAAGTCGAAGTCGCCCAAGATGAAAAGCTCAAACGCAAGGGCGATCGGGCGGATGGAAAGCACGAGCTACAACAGGATGAGGTGATGGATCAGCTCCCGTATACATGGACAACAAAGAAGAAATGGACGGTCTTGACTGTGATTGTGGTGGTACAGATGTCGATGAACTGTGAGCACCCCCTTTGCAATGATGCAATGACCTGCTCTGGATGTGATCGGTAGGCTGACAGTCCACAGACAATGCCGCTGTGTACGCCAACGGTGTCGACTTCCTTACCGAGAAGTTCGGGATCTCTGCCCAGGCTGCAAGAGTCGGTCAGATGATCTTCCTAGTGTGTTACGCTTTCGGCTGCGAGCTCTGGGCACCGTGGTCCGAAGAGCTAGGAAGGAGATGGACACTGCAAGCATCGCTTTTCCTCGTCAACAGTGAGTCGCCATCCGTTCTCGGTCTCCTCTAAATTCGTGCTTGCAAAAGCTGACGTCGTCCACAGTCTGGCAGATTCTGGCGGCTCTTGCGCCTAATTTTGGCTCAGTGGTCGTCGCTCGTGCACTTGGCGGTCTATCGTCTGCCGGCGGAAGTGTCACACTCGGTATGGTCGCGGATCTATACGACCCAAATGAGCAGCAATTTGCCGTCGCATATGTCGTCTTTTCCAGTGTTTTCGGTTCGGTCATCGGTCCTCTAGTAGGACCGTTTATTCAAGCACACCTCAGCTGGTCAGTCATGCTTCTCCCGTCTCCTGATGTGTGGCAAGATCTGACTGGTCAGGGAGTGGATCTGCTGGACTCAATTGATCTTTGGCGGTTTCACCCAGATCTTGCACCTCTTCATCGTCCCCGAAACTCGAACTACGATTTGCCTCGACAAGCTGGCCAAGAAGTATCGAGCCGAAGGTCGATCCACTGTTTACGGCCCGAACGAGCTCAAATCATGGCGGGAGCGATTCAGCGCGAAAGAGATTCTGCGAACTTGGACTCGACCTTTCGTCATGTTTGCCACGGAACCGATCGTCTTGTTCTGCTCGCTACTGAGTGGATTCAGTGATGCCCTCATCTTCACCTTTTTGGAGGCGTACACCCCGGTCTACAAGCAATGGGATTTCACTACTGAGCAGCTGGCGCTGGCTTTCCTCCCGTAAGTGTGATGCGTGGCGTGGAGTCAATGAATACTCATCCGCGCAGACTGGCCATTGGCTATTTCCTCGCCTGGTTCAGCTACATCCCACCTCTCAAGCGACAAAGGGACATTCTGAGGAGGGATCCCGACCATCCTCCCGAGCTTCGTCTATGGTGGCTTCTGTACAGTGAGTTTTTGCCAGTTGCAAGGCATTGAATTTCCCCTGACATCCGTAGCTGCGCCTCTCGAGACGATCGGTCTGTTTGGCTTTGCTTGGACCTCCCTCGGCCCGCCCCATGTCCATTGGATTGCGCCTATGATCTTCTCGGCCCTGGTCGGTATCGCTAACTACTCGATCTACATGTCTACCATCGACTAGTCAGTTTTGGCGACGTCTACAACAGTGGAATCGCTGCTGACCAAGCAGTATGATTGCCGCCTACGGTCCTTACTCTGCCTCAGCTACTGGAGGTAATGGTCTTGCCCGAGACTTCTTGGCAGGAGTTGCCGCCATGTACTCAACCCCATGTGAGGCCCTCTCTTTCGACGCACGATACCACGCAGCTGACATCGGCAGTCTACGAAAACATCGGTGGAACTTCCTACAGGTATCACCTTGAGTGGCCTACTACCATCCTCGCCATCATCGCTGCCATCTGTACTATCCCTATCTATGTCTTCTACTTCAAGGGGCAGTGGTTCAGAGAACGATCCAAATTTGCCCAGACGCTCGCTGGTGAGAGAAAGGCGAGGAACGTGCCGCAGGAGAAGCCGAGGCTCGATGAAGTGTAGCTTCGTCGTGTACTCGTATGCCCAATGTCGCCGCTATGCATACTCATGTCCTCCCTCAGCACGTAGCAACAGGCGAACATGAGTACGCCTCAGTGCCGTTGCTGCATCACATGCCCAGGGTGACATCATTAGCCGCGAGCCGGTCAACCGAGAACTGAGAAAGCAACAACTCAACGTCAATCTTCTTCCCTCATTTCCTGCCTACCGTGATGCGGTCAATACGCGTCGCGTCTCTCCTGCGCCCGACAGCAGCAGTGCGCATAGCGTCAATACGACCACCATCGCTACCACCAGCGACGAACACCCGTCAACTGCCGCAGCTACCTTCCGCATCATTGCTCTCTAAACGGTACTTCCACCCGACTCGCCGTCGTCAAGATGTCTTCTTCTTCGCTATGCCGGCTCTCAAGTCGAGCTTGCTCAACATAACTCGATTCTCTCTCCTCTTTCTGCCCTTCGTTTTCCGCTATAGGTCAGTCATTCCAGGTACGGAAAGAAGTGTGAGTAGACGTAGCTGATCTGCACTAGACTTTGGAAGAAATATAGGCGGACCTCGTATCTCCTCATCCAGATTCCCGTAGGTGACTCTCGTGCTTGAAACGGACTCGGCCTGACAACATAGATCTTCGCCATATGCATAGTCTTTGCGCTGGGCTTAGACCAATCGCCACGAACCGGAAGGTGGAGATTGTTGCTCATGTCGGAAGGGGAAGAGCTAGGCTGGTCTCGTCGGAAGTGTGTCATCCTGGTCAAGTCTTCTTGAAAGGAGTACTGATATTCGTTCAGACACTCTGAGGTGCTCAAATCGGACGGCCCCGTCTTACTGCCCTCGACCGACCCACGATCCCAGAAAGTAACGCAGATCATGACTCGCCTAGTTACTGCATTGGAAGAGCAAGATCACACTGTCGTCTCAGGAGCTTCGTGGCCTCCTCGATCGAAGAATGACCTGGGCAGAGTGATGTCGGAAAGGGAGGCGAGCGAGGGCAGGGAGCTAGAGGAGAGGTATAGGCCTAGCGGAGTTGCCCAGAGCACTTTCATGCCTTTCCGACCGGCTACGAGTAATCCGCTCAAGAAGCTTGAATCGGCAGATTGGAACCTCTACGTGATAGATCTCGTGAGTATCGCTGCTCCTCTCGAGGATGTCGTAGCTGATGATCATAGCCTCAATTGAACGCATTCGCCCTGCCCAGCAAAGACGTGTTCGTTTACACCGGCTTGCTCGACCTGTTACCGAAAGACGACGCTATGCTCGCGGCAGTCCTAGCCCATGAGGTTGCTCATGTCGTTGAGCGCCACAGCGTCGAGAATCTAGGCGTAAGTCTGACCCGATGCGGCACTTGTCCCAGGCTGAACAAGCAGTTCCTCAATGTA
This sequence comes from Tremellales sp. FJII-L8-SW-PAB2, assembly GCA_022813505.1. Taxonomy (NCBI): domain Eukaryota; kingdom Fungi; phylum Basidiomycota; class Tremellomycetes; order Tremellales; species Tremellales sp. FJII-L8-SW-PAB2. Next base: position 499,663 of record JAKLMH010000003.1, read on the forward strand.
GCTGCAGTCGCATTCGACGTTCTACGAGGCATCTCATTCGCCTTGACCATATCTTTCCCTCTCGTCACCGATACAGCTGGAGTGTTCATCAACTGGCTCAACGACATCGTTGCAACGAGGGGATATTCACGGAAGCTGGAGGAGGAAGCCGACGCCGTCGGACTGAATGTGAGCTATCATCAGAGTTCAAATACTGCCGGACCAAGCTGATCATCAGTTGATGGCAACTGCCGGCTATGACCCTCGGGCGGCGCAAGACCTATGGGAACTCATGTCGGCAGTCGAAGCAGATAATGCCGCCAAAGGTCAAACGAGTATCGAGAATCGCTTTGCGCTCTTGCGCACACATCCCACCAGCGACGAGCGACACGCCGCTCTTGAGAACGATATGAAAAGCGCCATGGGGATCTGGAAGGAGCATATGGCAATGTACTGGAAGGGCGTGGAGGTACAGAGGAAGAAAGCGAAGCAGCAAGAGGAAGAGAAAGCTCGAAGAGCGGACGAAGCGATTGATGAAGTCGCCGTGGCTTAACGACCAGAATGTATGGAAGAGGTTGTATACTTCATCACGATCAGAGAGTGTAAATGCATACAACAACTATCCTTGGACCAGGAGGAGGGATACTAGAGTTCCTTCTTTTCCGGTATAGCCCTCCGCCGCAATCTGATCTCCTTCTTGGCTGGCGGCACTTCCTGTGCTTCCCTTTCCGTACCGTGTGCTAACATTTCAGCCCCGCTGTCACCGTCGGCAGGCTGTTTGCCATCTCCGCCAGAACCTTTCGACAACTTGATAGCCATCTTCCTCCCCTCCTCCCTGCCCTCCTTGACTCTCCTCTGGAAAATCCACACCAGCACTCCATCCGCTATGCCAACGACCACGCCAGCCAGCACACCCAGCAGTATACCCTTTTCCCGACTGTATCCTCCGCCAGTCGTCGCTGCGACATACACTGCGAACGCCGAACCGAAGATCGAAAAGAGGATATTGAGGACCGTCGATAATTGACGTGCGAGAGACCGGTACTCCTGTCCGAAAGAAGGTGGTAAAGGCGATAGATAAGATGGAAGGAAGGGGTTGACATCTGGTGTAAGAAGATAAGGGAGTTGGCTTGGGGGGATGTACAGCTCGGTACCGGCCAAAAGTGAGATCATGCCGTAGTCGTTGGGATCTTCTCGTCAGTCCCAGCTTGTTCTGCATGACCGAGGAAGAGACTGACCGAGACCTTCTGCCATTAGAGCATTTGATGTTCGATCCGTTGCGGCCCAGCGCGATAGACGTTCGAGTGACCCTATCTCGATAGTCTGAGGTCGGCCATCGCGTCCGTCTTTGGATTCGACTGGTGCTTCGAGACCTGCTTTGAGGTCCGCTCGTAATTCTGATGGCACGTAGATGTCCGCGGTGAGCAGGCGCTCGATTCTCTCGACCAGGTGTGGTGGCACGATGACTAGTTCGTCCATCTTGTGGCCTTTGCTCACGAGCTATTGCGTGCTACCTTGAAGATACAGGTAAAGTAGAACAGACTTTCAACTTTCTGTGGACCTGAAGATCTCGCGGAACCATTCTGCTTGGCAACAGCTCGGAAGATGCAGAGACTAATATTGCTACTCTCACTTCTACTCACCAAGCCACACGACAAGCCAAAAGACCCTCGGTCAACATTATGGTTGAGCCCGATAGGTCACCGCCTGCCAACAAGAGACGTCGGTCTCGCTCACCCGACACCAGGGAATACCGACATGACGGGGGCGGACGGTCTTCGTCGCGCAACAGGTCACCTGGCTACAGACCAGCTCCGAGTCGAAGAGAAGACCGTGGATCACGCGGGCCGAGTTCTGGAGGAGACAGAAGGAGGGATGATGCTTATGGGAGTCGGCGGCCTGGGAAAGGTGGAGAGTACGGCGAGCGGGAAAGGGACAAGGAGAGGAGCGATGATCGCAAACGATACGACGCTGCTGTGAAGAAGGAAGCTGGCGAGGACGTGAGTTGACGCCCCTCGCTTCTCTGTCGCAGAGTCAGCCCTGATGGATGCAGGAGGATGAGGAGCCGGCTCCAGACCTAGCGAAGCCGAATTTCGGAAACTCCGGCCTGCTAGCAAGGGAGACAAATACGGTCAAAGGCGTACAGATCAAGTATAATGAACCGCCGGAGGCCAGGAAACCGTTGAAGAACTGGCGTCTTTACGTGTTCAAGGGGACAGAACAGATTGGTGAGTCTTCAGCTGTCGCTCGTAGGGTTGGGGTTTATTTGGCGGTTGCGCCCTACGACGAGGTACTGATTCTCTAGATCTGGTTCACATCTATCGCCAGTCAGCATATCTGGTCGGCAGAGACACGGTCGTGAGTCACACTCCCAAGGGGAAAGGAGCTGACGGCAGGTTACCGACATACCTGTCGCCCACCCATCATGCTCGAAGCAGCACGCAGCCATACAATTCCGTCAAATAACCGAGAAGAACGAGTATGGCGAGACCAGCTCGTCCGTCAAGTGCGTCGTGTCCTGCTGAAAACCCGTACTGTGCTTGAATTGACGCTTAGACCTTTCATCATCGACCTCGACTCGACCAACGGTACCCATGTCAATGATCAGGAAATACCAAAGTCACGGTACGTATGCAGAGCAACTTCGTGCAACTTCATTGTTGACGTCCTTGCAGCTATTACGAGCTACGCAATTCCGACGGTAAGTTGCTTCACTTCCAGCGCGTGTGTCCACGAATATCGCTCACTGCGTTGTAGTGATCAAATTCGGGACATCTTCACGGGAATATGTATTGCTACACGAGGATGCATGAACACGATTGGATGGAAAATGGGAGATGGCCATTTGATATTCGTCCTCTTCGTTTGCAGATGCAGCCCATCCCGTGCCTCGCTGCCAGACCGCTGGTGAGTCAAGCTCGGCGCACCCATTCGAAACGAGGAGGTGCTAAATCATGCATGCAGTCATTTACAAAGCCGCTCGTCGGACCGTTCAAGATGAGACGAGCGGTGGTAATGGACATTGGCAACGAGCGATTTACAGTACATTGCCTCGTTCTCCCAAAATAACTCAACCACTCTGAATTCACTCAACGATCAACAAATAACTTTACTTCCCCCATTCAAATCTCAACCATCCATGTCCACAAGAGGACACGGCCGGTAATGAATGCATGGTGCATGACAAAAGTCACAGACGCCAGCGACACCCCTCAACACGGCCGTTTCAACTCAAAACGATAGCAAGAGGTTGCTCGAATAATGAAGAACGCTCGCGGCGAGAAGAGCGATTTATCACTACTCAATTTCAGTTCTAGTCGGCGGGTAACTCGCCTCTTTTCCTTTTTCCCCTTGTCCCAGTACACACCCAAGCATAGCTCCTCACGCCAGAAGCGCCTCCTTCAGAACGGCATAACCGCAACAACCGACCGAATGGGGTGTCAAGAGGGCACAATACCCCTTGACCTCCTTCAAACGGGTATGTACGGTTGCACAAGATCAAATTGAACAATGCCAAATGGTCATCCCGATCAATCGTATCCAATCGGGTTGTTCGCGGACTGTTGACATGATTCGAAGAGGGAGAGGGATATCGCTCAATAATGCTCTTCCCTCCTTGCATAAATTGACAGCCCACTGACGGTCAACTCACGGATTCATCCCCTCCATCTCATCCATCTACTCACATCCCATTACATCCCAGCATCGAATCGCTATCACCCTTCACCGACAGACATGGACCGTACAACCACCCTGCCCTCCGACCCGGAGAAGGCGACTGGTCTGGAAGGTCGCGTCACTCATCATACCTTCAACATCCCTCGCTCCGTCACCGTCCAGTCCATCGGCGAGAAGCACACCCACTCTCCTCTCCGTGAACACGCTTTACGAAGGCAAAACTCTGTATCTTTCGTCAACGGGCCTCAGCGGGGCGACACAGCCAGCCGCATAGTCGGCGAGTTCAGGTGAGTGCACCCCTCATCTAATATCGGCTTGCCTGACGCGCCATGCAGGACTCTGTCCATTCACGTTACCGAGTCTCAGCATCGACCTACCCAAGCACCACTCAAGAAGGACGCGCACGTCCGACAGGTCGCCGACCTCGACTGGCATCTCCTCACCCGGGATGAAGCCTTACAGCGGCTCAACGTCAGTCAGAAGGTCGGTCATGATCCCGAGGCCGCCCAGAGAAGGTCGAAGCAGAATGGGTCAAATGCCGTCACCCCGCACAAGCCAAACGTCATTCTCAAGTGAGTCTTTCCCCATTCGTCAGGCATCCCAGGTCTACACTGATTGCTTCAGATGGGTCACGTATGTCTTCGGAGGCTTTGGAACGATCCTCTTCGTCGCTTCTATCTTGTGCTTCATCGCTTGGTGCGTGATACTCATGATGATTCATGTATGCAGCTGATGATCATGCAGGAAACCGCTCGGTGAACCCGCTCCGCAGGTGTCCAACCTTGCTTTGGCTGTCGTGATCCTGGTTGTCATCGTCATCCAAACCGTCTTCGTGCGTGCAATTGCCAACTTGATCTCGACTGTGGCTGACACGGTCCAGAACGCCTGGCAGGACTTCTCGACTGGTCGAGTCATGGCTTCCATCGCAGGCATGCTGCCTTCAGACGTTCAGGTTCTGCGTGATGGCCGGCAGATGACCTTGCCAGCCAAAGACTTGGTTGTGAGCGACCTCGTGTACATCTCGCTCGGCGACAAGGTAAGCGGTCGGTGTGCGGTACATCTGTTGTGGTACATTCCTGACTACGCTTAGCTTCCCGCCAATGTCCGATTTGTTGAGGTATCGTCGGACCTTCGAGTCGATCGTGCAGTCCTCACTGGTGAATCGGAGCCCATACAAGGTGTCATTGAGCATACAGACCAGAATCTCCTCGAGACGAAGAATATTGGACTGCAAGGTACCCTCTGTGTCGGCGGATCCGGTCTCGGCGCGGTCATCCAGACTGGTGATCAGACGGTCTTTGGGCGTATCGCTCGCCTTTCTTCGTCTGGCGCGCCCAGCCTGACCACCCTGCAAAGGGAAATACTCCGCTTCGTCCTGATCATCGTCTCGATCGCCATTACCATCGCTGTCATTGTCATCATTCTATGGGCAACCTGGCTGAGGCGCGATTATCCGGGTTTCATCAGCAACTCCGCCCTCGTCGTCAATGTCGTCGCCGTATGCGTCGCCTTCATCCCAGAGGGTCTGCCCGCTTTAGTCACCATCTCTCTCGCCGTCATTGCCAATACCCTCTCAAAGGCCAAGGTCTTGTGCAAGAGTCTGATGACGGTCGAGACTCTCGGTGCCGTCAATGTTCTTTGCTCCGACAAGACCGGTACCCTCACCATGAATCAGATGACGGTGACCAATACCGCTGTTCTTGACGACCAACTTGATGTCACTACCGCTCGGGATCGGGTCATCACGAAACACAGCTCCGCCGCCAACATCTCCGATATGGCAGCTGTCGCTGGAGTCTGTAACTCGGCAGTCTTTGAGGACAGCACCACAGACCAGCCGATTGGTCTGCGTCTCGTTCATGGCGATGCTACGGACTCCGCACTCCTACGATTCGCGGAAAGCATCCGCCCCGTGCAAGAGTCTCAGAGGGACTGGCAGGAGGTCTTCAAGGTTAATTTCAACTCAAAGACCAAGTTCATGTTGAAGGTGAGCTGCCCGTCCCACCTTATGGCCACGAACGACGAGCTGATAATGCAAAAGCTATTGCGACTCGCCCCAACTTCCTCTCCCACCCTGCCTTCCCCTCTCTCTCGACACGAACGCTTCACGTCGGATGACATTATGCTCATGTGCAAAGGCGCCCCCGACGTCTTGCTCAAGCGATGCGCCTTCATTAACGATCCTTCCGGCGACGCCCCATTGGCCCTTACTGCCGACATCATCCACAGGCTCACAGCCGTGCAAGAAGCCTGGGCCGCAAAGGGTCAACGTGTTTTGCTGCCCGCCAAGCGGACCATCCCGTTTTCGACCATGATGAAGGCTGTCCCTTTCCATCATCCCGATTTTCCCGACTTCGTCAACGCTCAGCTCAATGTCGAACTCACTGTCACTGGTCTCGTCGGTCTTGTCGACCCGCCCCGACCCGACATCCCGGAGACGCTCAGCATCGTGCGAGCAGCGGGTATAAGGTTCTTCATGGTCACGGGAGACTTCGCCCTTACGGCTGTTGCTATTGCCGAGCAGTGCGGTATCGTCACCAACGCCACACGCATTCATCACATGAGCAACCTCAATCGCGATGTCGAAGTGTCCAGAATCGAGAAGTTCGATCCTGAAACGACGGAATTGCCCAACTCACTCGTCTTATCCGGTCCGGATCTGATGGAAATGAACGAGTCGCAATGGGAACAAGCTTGCCAATACCGCGAGATCGTCTTTGCTCGAACCGCTCCCGAACAGAAATTGCGAATCGTCAAGGAGTTCCAGAGCCCAGGTTGTGTGGTAGGTATGACCGGTGATGGTGTCAATGATGCCCCATCTCTCAAGGCTGCCAACGTTGGTATCGCTATGGGCGGCGGGAGTGACGTGGCTATGGAAGCGGCCGACTTGGTTCTTCTCGAGTCGTGAGTCTGTTCGGCCGTCGAATAGACTGAATGTGCTGACAGATGCAGCTTCTCCTCCATCGTGATAGCCGTCAAGTATGGTCGTACCGTCTTTGACAATCTGAAGAAGGCGAGTCTTTCGTAGTCAACTCACTGGACTGCGCTGACCATCAGACCTGCCTGTACCTACTTCCCGCAGGCTCCTTCTCCGAACTCATGCCAATCTTGCTTAACGTCCTCTTCGGTCTTCCCCAGATCCTCTCCAATATCCAGATGATCCTCATCTGCGTCGTCACAGATGTCCTGCCCGCCATCGCACTATGCTTCGAGAAACCTGAAGACGGCGTCATGACTCGTCGACCTCGGGACATCAAGAAGGATCGATTAGTCAACTGGAAATTGCTGTTCCATGCCTACTTCTTCCTTGGCGTGCTCGAGAGTCTTTGTGCCATGAGTATGGCTTTCTGGTATCTGGACCGAAACGGGTTCAAGTTTGCCGACCTGTGAGTGTTGTAAACCGCACAATCCTCCATCGAGCGGCCGCTGATAGACAGTGCGATGTCATATGGCGTTCTGCCCGCATCTTACGACTCCGACGCTTACCTTGAAGCGGTCAATGTGGCTCAGTCCATGTATGTATCGCTGATTCGGTGACCTCAAGTCAGACAGCTGACATCGCAGCTACTTCTTCACTTTGGTCGGCATGCAATGGGGTAATCTCCTTGCCACTCGAACGCGGCGACTTTCGATATTCCAGCACAACCCTTTCTTGCCCAACTCGCCAGCCAAGAACTGGTGGATACCGCCGGCCATGCTTGCAAGTCTAGCTTTCCTGTTTTTCTTCAGCTACGTTCCGTTCTTCCAGAACACCTTCTTGACCAGGGTGAGTGGCAACTACCCGCCAGATTGCTTCGCGTGACCCTATGTCGAATGAAGCTGATAAAGGTACTAGGGTGTACCCGTCGAGCACATCTTCATCCCCTTCACATTCGCCATCGGTATCCTTCTGCTGGATGAAGGGCGGAAATACATTATCCGCTCGCGTCCCAACGGCCTCTTGGCCAAGATTGCCTGGTAGATTGGAGGTCAACAGGCTTTCGTTATTCCCCATACCCTTCACGGGACAAGCCTAGACATCTCTCATCAGTCGCGTCTTCGATGCTCTGTTTCCCGCTCGCCTCGTACTGCCTAGATGTCAGTCGTATGCATGATATCTGAACGCTCAGCTTGAAGCCGCCGCGGATGTTAAATAAACGCGCCCGCCACTTAAGGATAAGGATAAGCGATGACGTCTCGTGCCCGTCGCTGTCTCTGTTGCTCTACTCTCGTATTCGAGCCGTTCATCCACCACACGGACACTTAGTCACAGCTCCAACCACCTGCAGCTAGTGACTGCCCACCCTCGAGATGGATCTGGTACCTTGTGAGTGCTGGATGACAGCTCCTGCGTTCTCAGACGAGGAGCAGCCTGTGCAGAGATTTGAACGTGCTGATCCCTCAGACATGTACTATGAGCGCCAGGACCCTGGGTCTCAGCTCTGCGCCCAGCATTGTCTGTACGTAACGCTCGCAAGGAAGCGTCCAGTATGAGGGTCATTCTGGCTGATACTCGACAGGAACAACCTGCTTCAGCAACATACATATACCGAGTTCGACCTCGCCGAGATTGCCCAGAGGTGAGCCTATGCAATATCAAAGCTCATGTAAACTTGGAAGACTGATCTTTGGGATAGACTGGACAAGGCCGAGAATGCTACCTTGTCCGCAACGAATCAGAACAAGAAGTCGTACAACTACAATGACACCGGCTTCTTTTCGATCTCGGTCCTGGAACGAGCATTGGAGGTGTGGGACTTGGCGCTGGTAAGGTGGCGTGGGGAAGCGATGAAGCCATACCAAGCGCATCCAGAGTAAGATGATGTCAGACTTGACAAAGTGAAAGACAGAGACCGACGCTGGCAGGGATCAAGCGGCATTCATCCTCAACTTGTCCCAGCATTGGCTTCCCCTTCGAAGGTTCTCGCTCGACCCCCATGCGCCCACGGCCAAGAAGAGGTGGTATAACCTCAACTCTTTCCTTCCCAACGGTCCCGAATGGATCTCTCCGACATACCTCCAGATGGTCCTGGAACAAGCAGAAAAGGAAGGCTACTCGGTGTTTGTTGTCAGGAAGGCGAGGAAGGAAGGCGGAGAAGGGATGAGCGCGGGTGAAGGTCAAGGTTGGACGGACGGCGGAATCGGCGTGTTGCCCGAATCGATCGCCGACAGGATGGCGCTGGAGCTTGGTCCGCCTAGTGGACGGGGTGGTGCGGTCCAGTCACCGTCTGGGTCTGCCGGCGCCAGTAGGTCACGATTTGTCCCCAGTCTATGGAAGGTGGCTGACCTGACTTTAGGCGCCCGAGTACCGCTAGCCTCTGTCAATCCTGACCAGCCGACAGTGGATGCAGCCTCGCTACCTTCCCAAGCTGGCCCGTCCTCTCCACCGTCTCGCCGAACGAGACGACAGGAAGATCTCGCACCTACGTCTCCCGATCATGAAGCTCTGCCAACGCGCCCGGCCAGACGAGAAGCGAGGCGACCCAGCGCTCAAAATCAAATCAACGACGACCTCGACGAAGAGATCTCCTCAGATGACTTCGACATGGACCCAACCGGGGAGATGGGTTCACGACCACCTGCCCGAGGACATTACGACCCGATGATGGACGAATCCTCAGGATTGGCCGGTCCGACCGATTTCGCGATGCAGTCTCGTTCGTACGATGACGAGGATGAAGCGCTACAAGCTGCTCTCAAGGCGAGTATGCAAGATTTACCACCCGATTGGAAAGCACCGGAAGTCAAACCTGTCCGAGAACCGATCAGCCGAGCTGCAGATCGAATCAAGGCGGCAGAAGAGAAAGCGAGAGCCGCCATGGATCGTGAGAGGGCGTTGAGAGAGCAAATCGAGGCGGAGGAGCAGAGGAGACAAGCGGAAGCCGAAGAAGAGGAGAAGGAGGAGAAGCTAGAAGATCTGAGTCCCGGTAAGTAAAGAGGCCACAGCGTAACTAAAGCTGTTCGCTGATCCGCGCAGAGGAGATTCGAAAGCGACGACTGGCCAAGTTCGGTTGAATTGAGGATGCCGATCGAGAAGGAGGTTGTACATGATCAACGAGCGAGTCAATCAAGTAGACACGCAGATACCATCGACATGCATGTGTACAACTAGATAGGCTTGACCGTTATTGGCTTGCCTCCTGAATCGCTTGCCGACATGGTATTGAACAGCACAAACAGGATCAAGAGGTGCTGTATCAAGTCAGCCGGGTGACCACACCTTGATCCGAAGGTAGCAGGCGATTTACCAGTGTTGCAGCATACAGGATGAACAGACTTCTTGCCCGCCTGTTCCCGATTATCCCTCTCGTCAACGCGAAGACGGCCCGGTCAAGCGGATTTAAGGCTTGTATCGCTCGCTGTGCTTCCTATCATTGGTCAGAGACGAAGGACGTTATGAAAAGATGGCTGCGGCAACCTACCCTGCCCTTGAAAGCCTCGAATGGGTTCATGCTTTCCTCGTACTTGTCTTTGTACCGCCCAATATCATCCTCTCGCCTCATGACTCCGTTCAACATGCCCGCACCGCTCGTTCCGCTGGGTCCGGGAATGGCTGTATCGCGGTACGATTGGGTGTAGCGGACCTTTTCGTACAGCTTCAAGTTGTCGGATTGCAGTGATTTTACCTCGGCCCGCAGATCTGAGATGGACTCGAATTGCTTGCGAAGCTCCTTGACAATTTCAGTACTGGAATAACAGCCTCATTGAGGGTCAACATACCTCTTCTAGCTCGGCGTTTCGCTGCCTGAAGCGATCACGTTGGGATGTGACAATGGGGAGGATTGACGTGTCGCCGTTGGCCCCGATGGCAGGTGATGCCCGACCGTCCTGACGGTCAGCCACGCGACAGGCATGCAAGATGTAGCTACACTCACCGGTCTGCCGATATCGAGTCCCGCCAAACCGGGTCCGCCATCCCGCTCCTTCAGCTCGCCCTCCTTGTTCAAGCTCATCAAATCGTTCTCCAAGCGCTCATTCAAGACTTTGACCCTTCCAACCTCATTCTGCAGCTCATCGATCTCTTCCTCTGATTTGGCGTGATTGGCCGTCAACTCCTCCCATGAGACTCGTAGCTTAGTGAGGTCTTCGAGCAGGCGGCGGTTCTTTGACACGAGAAGGTTTTCGAGCGATTTGTTGAGCTTGGCATTGGCGACATCGGCATTGGGATTCGGGAGGTGGACGTCGTCCTCGGTGTCGTTGAAATCGCCTCCCGAGAACTCGACAAACTGACTACATCAGCCCGTATCTCGATGTCATCAGAGCGACCGATGCGCACCTTCATGATCTCGAGCTCTCGCTTGATCTCATCATAGTCTCCGAATTGCTTGACTTTACCCCTCAGATTCTCAATCTCGGTGGCCTGGAAGTCAGCCTTCAATCTGAATCCTTGCGAGTAAATGGCGACTCACATGGCTCGCTGCTTCCTTCGCCGCCTCGTCCACCTTTCTCTGGAGCGACCGCTCACTCTCTGTCTTGGCCTCTTTCACTTGATCGAGTGCTCGCAACAATCTGGACGCCTCTGCCTCTAGCTCGCTGATCTGATTCTCAAGCGCCTTGACCCGGTCGGCTTGCCCGGACCCGCTCTTGACGGACTCAATTTCTGACCGTAGAAGTTCCTGTGAACTCAGCAAGTCACGGAATTGCCGCCCGCGATGCGAGACCCACGTTTCTTCGCTCGACTGCTGCCACGCGCTCGTTGGCCCTCGTCAGGTCGGCGGCCACCATGTCCAGCTCCGCCAAACGCGCGGCAACATCTTGCTCTACAGACTCAGCACAGTCGTATGGAGACTGCACTGATGTCACTCACCCTGACGTTGGCTTGCATCCAATAATTTCGCTTGTGTGCTCTCATTCGAGGTGTGCATGTCCCGAAGCTGGTTCTTGACCGTCTGCACTTGACGCTGGAGGTCCTTCTCCCTGACTATTCAGTTCCGACCCACAAAAGTGTGACATACCTTTCCTCGTAATTGCGCATCCTCTCGTCGTACTCGGCATTCAGCTCGTTCTCCTTTTGGGTGACACGCTCTTGGATCAGGTCGTCCATCTGCAGGTCAGCCACACGGCTCAAGTTGGAACAAGCCAAACACCTTACCTTCTCCTCCATACTCTCGACTTTGGCCTCAGCCTTCTTGCGCTTATCATCCACACTGCCCATCTCCCCTACTTGACGTTTCAATTCGCCATTCTCCTCGCGCAACCTCGCCAACTCGCTCTCCAACATTCTCGCCTCGGCAACCTTGACGGTCTGGTCCACTGCGGCATCGAGAAGCGGATAGGGGTCGGGCGCGTCCGACAAGAGCTTGTAGAGATTGAGGAACGATGTCTCGGACATCTTGGACCGCCGGGTCAGGTTGTCGATTTCACCTTGGTAGGCTTTGAGCAGGACCTTGATGGCCCCGAACTTTTCCGTGTCATCAGGCAGCTTCTTGAACTCTGAGGAAGATATCAGACAAAGTGACGGCCAAGGAGTATACCTATGCTCACCTCGGGTCTGTTCTGCAAGTTTCTTCCTGCCAACCATGTTCTCTTTCTGGTTCTCTACCAGCTCGAGCGCGGTCGAGTCGAGCGACTTTTGCAGCTCGGACAAGTTGATTTCTGGCAGGTCAGCGGTGTTCCTGATCAATGGGACGGGTACATACCCTTCCATGTTGTCAGAGCCGCCGAGAAGTTTTGTTCTGCCATGTTGGGCACCTAGTGAAGAGGTGATGGTCGTCGATATGGGTATGAGGACATGTGAACATAGGTACAGCTTAGACCGGCATTGACCCGAAGCGGGCTGCGGAGGCAAATCCACGCGACGCGTCCTCATTGTTTACGAACGCGTGTAGACCAGGTTCATGACGATTGTTCATGTGCGGTCATTTCAGTAGCGACAACGAGTCATGGACTGATGCTGGCATTATCGGGTCTGTCGGGTCTCTCATATTCCTCGGCAGCCTTGTCGCAAGATGTCGACCTTGGATTGGTCGAGCAAATCATCGACCGAGCTCCCAGGAACGCTACGACATTTCCCCTCGTCTACAAGGCATACGGCGAGGTCCTTGAGGAGAGGTGAGTGTAGCAAGACTGGACATCTCGAGGATGATTCAGTGAGATTCCATCGGGGCGTGAAGCTGAAAGCGCAGTGGTCTTTCTCCGGCGTCCGATACCGTCTACTACCAATTCCTCCTAAAACTCGGCGTCATACGAGCGCCGACATGGGGCGAGAGATGGGATCTCTGGAAGGCTACAAACACCATCATGTCTCGCTCCCACACCAGTCCGAGGAAGCTCAAGCCCTCTGGCAACGAAAGGCGTTCGGCAGAGATTCGAGCACGGCTACCATTCCTAGCTTCTGCCAGTTCTGATCTGGACGAGGGGTTCGAGGGCGATGGTGAGAGTGTAGTGGAAGAGATGATCCGGCCTTCGCCGAGGAAGGAGATCTATCGGGACAAGTCGAAGACTCTTGTCGGACGTGTGCCGAGTCCATCGAGTCACTATGACGCCGACACGCTTGATGCGCCTTTTCGAACATCGACGCCAATCCGAGGGCGAGGACAGTCAAGTCCGCCACTGCCACCATACTCCGAGTCGGACATCAGTGTCACCTCTGTTCAAACAGGTACACAAGATGAGCCATCGACTCCAAAGGCCGTCACTTACGAGATGCCATCAGATGGTGACATCGATGACGAAGTCTTGGAGGATATGGAGAGGCAGGCGGATCAATTCTACGAGACTGGATTACGGGGAAGATGCTGGGATGTCTGGGCAGCAGCGAGCGACTGGGTACAGGTGAGGTGACAGTCGCTGTTTCTTTGTTCCTTCGGACTGACTGGATTAGAAAACAACCCTGCAGATCGACACGGTCCGAGACAACATCCTGCTGCGCCAAACACTGGCCCGGTGGAGGGCTGTTCATCGCCGCCAGCTCGCACTGCCCAACACGGCTGATGCTCACCGCGACCATCACCTCATGTCAATGACACTGTCAACATGGATATTGCGTCTCCGACAAGTAGACTTGCAGAACCGAGTTCAAGAGTTGGAGGACAAGCAGAAAGAAAGGGAAATTGGACGATGCTGGAGTCATTGGCGCAACAGGCTCATCAAGAAGCGCACCGAAAGATGGGCTCGAGATATGGCTTCTCGCGAGAGAGGCTTCTGCGCCAGGAAGGAAGAGGAGCTTCTCATACGGACCATTGATGTGAGCGTCACTTTGCCGGGTCGGCGAATCTCACTGACTCACTCAGCAATGGCGTGACCGGACGCTGGACAGTGTCAACGGTAAGGTGGCTGATACCCACTTCGATAAGCGCCAGAAGCGGACCTTACTGCAGGATTGGCGCTATCGCACGCAACAGAAACAGGAACTCGATGTTCTCGAACGAGACTTCGCACAGCATCAACGGGCCAGTCTTCTTTCGTCATATCTCGGAAACTGGAGGCAGGAGACGCATCTTCGCACAGCCGGGAGGCAATTCGTATCGACAAGCGAAAGGCGCCTGACACGGAGAATATGGGATGAATGGACGGCCAAAGCGTATGTCTATTGAGCCCAATCAACGCGCTTACATCGCTGATACCCAGTAGCTCGCAGCGGCAGAATGCCTTGGAGCTCTTTGAGAGGCACTCCCTCGGTAGGGCTTTCTCGAAGTGGAAGCTGGCTCGACAGCGAGTCAAGGTAGTTTCAATGACATATGCCCAGCTTTCAGTTTTGTCAGCTCATGTACAGGCTATGAATCATCAAGCCAATGTTGTACGGCTGAAAAGCGATACCGTCATCCTTCGGCAAGCTCTCGATTCCTGGATCGCCTCGGAGCGCGGTCATCTGCTTCGTTCAGTATACGACAGCCGTATAGCCAAGAATTGCTTGCAGAGATGGCGTGCGAGAATGTCAGGCCAGTCGCACTTGCATTGTGAGTACTCAAAGCACAAAACCAGGTGTGCTGAGCAATGTAGTTCTGGCAGACGAACACGAGAAGCGACTCGAACAGCGCAGACTACAGTCCGCACTTTCGCGCTGGCGAGACGCCTACGGCAAGAGGCAAAACCAAGCGCTTCAAGCGGACTTGGTGTATGAGAGCAGAGGTCTGATCAAGTCGTTCCGGATCTGGTCAACCGCTAGCAAGCGGGTGACGGCAAACGAGTCCGTCGCAGACAACGCGCACCGATTCTTCACACAGCGGACGGTGTTGCAGTGCTGGAGAGCGGCGTTCGAGCAAAGGAAGCGGCACGCATGGATTGAGCAGCGGGAAATCAGGCAGCTCAAGGGAATTTTCAACCGTGAGCTCAAACAATGAGTCTCACACAAATCGTCTGATCTGACTCATCTTGACAGTCTGGACGAGTGCAACGGTCCAAGCCGTGGAAGATAGACGCGCCGTCGTAGTGTTTAGACAGCGAGCAAACATTGTGAGCATCCGTCGAGTTGGCAGGTCAGTTCTGACAGGACAGCGCTTATTGACTAATGCCGTTGGTCATTGGACGCGACGCATCGTCGACCTCAAGTCTCGCGAACTGGACGTCGCAGACAAACGAGACTCAGCCGTCTTGCGGTGAGTCCGTTCCCGACTTTTCGCCCGCCGGAATCTGACCGCTCGAAGTGATGCACTCACCCGCTGGACAACCTCCAACAAACGTGTCAAAGAGCTCAAAGGCCTAATGCACAGCTTTAGAGATGTCAAGGTGGAAGGTGAGCTGCCTCGCGCACACAAAGAGAAGACTGCTGACTACCTCAGAATCTCTTCGAGGTATCCTCCGCTCTTGGCAGCATCGAGCGGGTCTGTCTCGTGAGAGGAAGCTGGTGCTTGCTCAAGCGGAGAAAGAGCGCTCAGCGAGACTTCTCAAGGAGACATTCGGCCAGTGGCGCTCCCGATACAGGGAGAAGTACCTGCAACCCATCGTAAGCTGTGCACCTCCGCGAGAAACGCAGCTGACTCGGAAGGAGCAGGAAGTTGCTCTCAGGAGGGAGGATATCATTATGTTCGCGGCATGGGATACATGGAAGGCAAAGTCCAAGGTGAGCATCTATTTGGCGCCGAGCATTTCCAGCATTGACTCATCTTTAGAACCTCCATGCCGTCAGCATGAACAGCCGACGAGTCAAGACCATTGCTTGGGTACGATGGCAGCGAGCCCTCAAACTTGCAGTGCAGGCTAAGGAAGCCAAAGCAGCTGCTGATCGGCACCTGTTGGGTGAGTCGTTCAGCGTCTAGACTGTCACTGGTCTGACAGCGCGCAGAAGACGTTTTTGCTACCTGGGTGGACGCCGCCAAGCAGAAAGCATCGCTCAAAACGACGTGAGTTGACTGCCTCACAAGTCAAGGTATCTGTGTGCTGACGGTCCAGTCGAATACGCGGCAGGATACGACCGACCCCATACACACCGCATCAGCGATACACCTCCTCACCACAAACCCGAAGGGTCCCGCCCACGTATCGTGGCGATCGCGAAATTGACGGTAACAGACCCTTCGCTCGTGACGGACCAGCCAAGAATCCGGAACCGGAGGGACCGGAATCGGTCGTCTCTGAGCCCGCGTACAGTCGATTACGGTCTGAATTGGCGGGTCGTCGAAGAGGAGCAAGCGAGGAGCCGGAAGGTGATGGCGGCAGTGAGGTGCTGCGTGCTTTGCGCGGCACTCTTGGACGTCCCTCATAGTCGAAAGACGATGCATCCTCTTCCTCCTATCTGGGGTACAATGATCTTACAAGCCCTCTACGTCGGGCAAGACATCTTTGGCGACAACATCAAAGTGGCCCGGTCTACGGCGCTTGTCAGCCTATTTCATCTGCAGGCCGATCGATGAGAGCGATGGACTTGCCTGTACAACAGCGTCAATGGCCTGTCCTCCTCTTTCGTATTTGGTCCAAACTCGACCCAATTGATGACCTCCCCATTGCCCACATCGCTTCGATCAAGGTACGCCACCCTGATCCCAATTTGAAGCGTCTCTGCAAGCGCCATGATTTGCGCATGATCCGCTTCTTTACCTACAGGCTCGACTTCCTGCCTGCAAAACTCCTCGGGCGTGAGGGGCAGGAACGTCGTGGGGGATAGAAGGAAGTCGGAGAAAGTATCGGGGTGTGTACGGATATAGGCCGAGGTCATTAATCGAAGAGCCTGGACCTGATGAGCTAGGGTGGTGAGACGGAGGCGGTGAAAGGGGACTGACCACGACGATACAATTTGATCGTTCGGCATCTTGGAGGAGTTGAATGATGTCCCATTGCTTTGGTCGATTACTCTTGTCCTTCTGAAAGGATTTGACCATCTCGACGAATGGATCTAGGAATTCTTGATACTAGACCTAGTCAGCCTTCCGTCAGGGAGCGATGAGCCAAGCCGATGGACTGGGGGACTGACGAGCTCGGGGTCAAAGTGTGTGATCTCGGAGGGTGTCGCCCGCTGGATAGCGTCCAACGCTCGAGCCGACGAAGATGCAGGATCGGAAGAATGAAGAATCTTCAAGATGTACGCTATCGTGAATGCTACTTCCTTCAGTTCATCTCGAAACGGCGGAAGAAGGGGATACACCCCGACTTACATCGGTAGAAACAGTCCCCGTCACCTCTCGCTCGCCAAACTTGATCCCATCCGTTCTCTTGTAGCCAGTCTAGCTTCTTCACCACCGTCTGAGAGCCTGTTAGATATTCGTCCCGAATGACCATGAGCGGTGTAGGCGGGCTGATCAGGGGCTGTAAAGTAATGGTGTCAGCCAGTGCTGGTACCCAGAGTTTGCTTGAGAGCTCGTACCTTGCTCATAACGTCTTCGTTATGGTCCATACCCTCCATCAAACGCATGATCTCTTGATCTGTCAATGTGGACAGGTCCGTGTTCTCATCGATCACTCGAGGTGCCGGTTGTTGGGTCGAAGCGTCATCTGTAGTTGCGGGTGGGGGAGGGTCGGAAGGGGCGCTCATGGCGGGCTACGAAACTCGTGCTACACAGCAATGACTCAATCAGACGTAAGGATACGGCTGGATGGGACTTGGCGGTCTGATGAAGGAGCAATGAAAGGAGTTCCACTTGATTCAACGCGCACAGACAACGTCACAGCGGCGACACAAGTCGGATACTGGAGCCCCATAAACAATGGGATCCGGATGCCAGATTACGAGTACATACAGACAGGTCGCAGACCGTCACTCATGGTCATGCTATCTATACACATTAAGTTAGCCACCGAGGTATTTAACAGCCTCAACGCTTAACAGTCCCGGTAGTCGTGCCCTCCCCGCTAGCCCGGCCTGCATTCGCTCGAAGGACATCCCGGTGCAATGTTCCTGACCGACTTCGAGGCGCCGCGGATGCCTTCTTCTGCATCTTGGGCGCGCTGACCACTGGGTTGGGGCCGAAGATTGATCCGAGCGGTTGACGATCACGTTCAGCAATCGTGGCGGGTGCGGGGACTGGAGCGGTCGACGCTCGGCGGATGAAGGGTGATGGCAAGTCTGGATCGTCGAGTGCCCACTTGGCTGGCGTGGCCGCTTCTCTGTAGATGAACGAAGGCGTGGGGATCTTGCTCGGACGTGCTGCCGCTGGAAGGATCGGGTTGTTCTCGTCCGATCCCGATGAGGTCTGTCGTGAGCCAGCATGAGACTGGCCTGAACTGGAGGACCCTGCACTGCTGGATGGGAATGACGGTCGGCCGCCTCGTCCAGCTATCATCGATCCGGGGGTCGCAATGTACGTTCGCATCGACACGTCCTCGCAGAATGCCACTCGATCAAGCTCGCCGGGGGAACCGATACTCGAGCGATGACCGGTACCTCGTTTGGCGGGGGTCTTGTGCGGTGCATCAGCGACTACATCGGGGGCTGTAGCGCGAGCCTCGGCTTCGGCTCGGAGATTGTACATCGACTTGGTGTTGTTCTTCCTAAGTGGAGTGACATTTCGCAGACTGAGACTATTGAAGCGGTGATCGAGGGGATTTGGCGAATCTGGATTGATGGGGATCTTGGAAGGTGTATCATCGTACGACATGGGACCTCGAGGTAGTGGTCGCGAAGAAGATGAGGGTACTGGGGCAGTGCTGGCAAGAGTCAGCACTATTCAAAGCTTAGCCATGGTGGACTGCTCACTTTCGCTCCTCTAGAGGTGGTCGGCGGGCCGGACCCGCATGCGAGCGGCGTGCCTCTGCCACCTGGACTCTTGTTGCCGCTTGTTGCTGTTCCTGCTCCCATACAGCCATCTTAGCCTCAAAGACCCGTGTCCGCTCCTGAAGCGCCTCATTCTCCTCCCGATATCGGTCCCACTGTAGCTTGAGAGCCTCTGCAGCCTTGTTGTACGATGCTTGGGTACTGCTGAGCTCTTCCTCCCGGGACGCGATCTCGGCTTCTCGCTCTTGCACAGCAGTTTCCCTTTGAAGAATGACTTTCTCTCGCTCCATTACCGCCTGAATACGTGTCTTGACGCGGGCCTCATACACATCGAGTTCGTCTTTGCGGCATTTGAGAACAGCAGTTCTGTTCGATAAGCGAACAAATCGCAGAAGGATAGCATGGGGGCTGACGTACTGGTTCTGCAGCGTGAAGAGCTTTCTTTGCGTCTTCATCTCGTCCATCTCTAGCAGGTCGGTAGTACTAGGCCTCCGTGTCGGCTGTGCAGGTGAGTCGGCCGACTATCGACACACGAGTAAGAAGATCAGACGTACGTTCTGGTTGAGCATCGCCTGGATGACCCCGGCTAGAGCGCGAGAGTAGTGCGACGGGATCGGAGGGAGTTTGCCAGACTTGACCATGGCAATGAGCTCATTCTGTGTTGTCGCGGTTGCAAATGGCGATCTGACAATCAGTCTCCGCAGTGCTCTGACCGGTCTTGTGGCTCACGAGAAGGTGCACATCTCATGCAGCAGACACCCCAAACTCCATATGTCCGACTTGGTATCATAGCGGTTTTCCGACAGGATCTCCGGTGGCATGTATAAGGGAGTCTTACTTGTCAGCTCAGACAACCGATAACTTGATGAATGGATCTCACCCCGACATAGGTATCCGTGAACATCGCATTGCCCATCGCTTTCGACAGACCAAAGTCACCGAGTTTGACGAAATCGCCAGAGAGAAAGACTAAACCTTAGCAGGGTTCCTTCAGCTTTCGTTACGCCGACTTACCATTCTCCGGCTTGAGATCACGGTGAAGGACCTGAGTGCCCGAGCTGGCAGAAGGCCCACTGGTGCGTCCTGATCCTGATTTGCTCCGCTCGTTCGGCCAATGACAATGATGCAGAGCCTGCAGAATCTGCAGGAAGATGTTCCAGATCTTGTCCTCGTTCAGGTACTCGCGACCCTTCTTGGCGTCTCGAATGAGAATGCCCAGGTCTCCAGACGGGCAGAACTGAAGTTATGAGCTTTACATCATCGTGCTACACCGGTGTTTTTTGACCTACCTCCATGACGATGTGTATCCTCTCGTTCTTCGGATCTCGGATCTTCTGAAAGAGCTGGACGATGTTGCGATGTTTTAGGCTTTCAAGGATGTTACTGGTAAGTCAGCTTCCTCTAGTCCAGTGACCAACAGTCCGCCGAAATTGAGCTTACACCTCTGCGACGATCTGCTTCCTGTCCTTCTCCGACATCCTCGAGTAGTTGATCTCCTTGACTGCGAATTCTTTGCCATCCTCAATCCGCTTCCACTTGGATATCACACCAAAACTGCCTCTCCCGATGTTTTCGACCAGTGTATACTTCTTGAGCTCAGACACATCCGCATAGCCGGACGTGAATGCCGAAGAAGAATCATTCGGTGGAGCCGTCGTATTGGCAAGACCTCTTCGAGGTTGTGGTTGGGGCGGGCGAAAGACCATTGTTTATCGTTCGATTTCTATGTCGCACGTGCCATGGAGGAAATCGGCGTTACGCACCGATGATCGAGAGTGATCGTGGCTGATCCACGGGTGATCTATGAGAGATGCCGATGTTGATGACGAAGAAAGAAGGTTGTTGCTTGTTGAGATCGGGGGGTCACAATCAACGTCGGTCGGTATGTAGGCTGTTTGGTTCAGGTTGAACGAAAGTCAGGCGCGTGCGAGTAAGGTTCTCGTACGTAAGCATCTGCTCCCGTCTCACTCCTCCGTTTGACTGGGATAAAAACAAAAGAATTGTTTAGTTGATATTTCTTCAGGGCATTGCGGGGATAAGCTTAACTGCCTGACAGCATGCCAGCATGATCAGCAGCGATCATCACAGCCGCTTGGGTTGGGCGTTGCCAAGTGGGTCTTCATCTTATGAAAAGACAAAGACAGGAGTCAGCCGTCTTCAAGACGGTGCAGCTGGCCAGCATAGTGTCTTCGTATGCATATCTCTGCTGTCTCTATCTCCCCAGCTCAGCACCCCGTTTCACTATCGCCACACCAACTAGTACCGCCTTGTTGACGGCGAGGCATATGTCGTGTTCTTCGAGACTGAGTAGTGGATCAGTATAGCATGTTTGCTAGCAGCCAGTGTGCACGTACTGATCCACCATGCGTGAATGACTGAGAGGTCAGCACAGGCTCACAACCCCACGAAGGACCTGGTGACTCACCTCCGGGAATCCACCCCAGGATCCATAACAACTAGAACATCAGCCGAACATCCCTAACACAGGTTGGGTCTGTACCAGATCCCTAGCTCACAATGTTGATCAAGACATCCGCACCGCAACCTGATAATAAAACGTTAGTTGTCTCATTCCGGGAGTCGGGTGTTGCCCACTTGTGGATCGGTCTCCCTTACCTTTCTTGAAGAACCTGTTTCATGAGCTACGCAGAGGGATGCGGGCGACCACAGCTCTGACTCACGGTCCGATAGGTGGAATGAAGATGCTAGCAAAGTACAGGACGATGTCGCTCGCTGAGACCTCAGCGTTGCATTGTTTGTGGCGCGCAGAGGAACGTACTAGATGAAGCCGGTGCCATTGTGTATAGCTGGTCGTAGCGAGAACTGGAATACAAAGCGTCTTGATGGATGTCTATAGAGAGTCTATACACAGACGCACAAAGATGATAGGTATTCAACACGGCTAATCGCCAAGAAGGGTTGCACCGCCGTTACGCCATCCAGCGAGCGGTCTAAAGAGCGGAAGGGCCCCGGCGCGGTACCTGAGTTTGGATTAATCTAAGTATGCCACCCCTTTTAGTTCTCCCCGATCACACCCACGCGCGTAGCCTCCTCGTAGCGCGTTTTTGGGTGCACAGATTAGACCATCCGACAGATCCCCAAAGTCACAATTGCCTTCTCTCTTTACATCAACAAACGTCGACCATACATCGGCCTGCCGAGATCGGCGCAAAAGGGTCCATCTGGCGTCGGTGACAAGCGTGATATCGAAAACAGAGTGCGCTCACGCGGATCAGTGGGGGAGAACGAGCGACACCACTGGACGCGCTCGTCGCACCTTGCAGCCAAGTTGGAGATCTACATTGACCGAAGTCTCGACCCTGTATCGAAGTCGGACTGGTGGACCTTACTATCGAGATCGATCTTGCGAGCTCGACGACGCTCGTGCGGTCGTCTGCGCAGAATACGGCAAACACGTCTGCATAGACATAGACACAGACCACGGAAAGGAATCCTTCCTCCTTGGATCAATACATCGGCGGTCCCTCCTTTATCCCATCCCAACTTCGCGCGCAGCAAAGATTCAACTTCAATTTCGGGTCAACCGTATCACACTCTTCATATTCGTTCGACATAGTCAGGACGCGAGTGGTCGCGTGAGGGACGATGACAGTCGCGGTAGAGAAGCCCGAGGGGCCGTCCCGTAATGACTCGAACGAAACCACGACAACGACGACGAATCAGACCGTCTCTTCAGCCTCAGTGCCCGCCTCATTGATATCGTCCGACATGCTCAACGGCCATGCGCCCATAGTTGGGCAAAGTTTGGCGCGATCAGCTGGTGACAGCTTGCCAAGCTTGGCGGATGGGGATGCAAAATGTGGAGGATGTTCCGAGGTCATTGACCAAGAACACGGTGGAACAGTAGTAGCATTCGGGTGAGTGCCGATTCTCTCATCTACAAGGCAGGCAGGCCGCTGACACTATCAGGTCATCTCTGTGGCATGTCGATTGTTTCAGATGCGCCAAATGCAAAGAACGGGTTTCGGCAGACACCAACCTGCTTCTGTTGTCGGATGGTTCGCCGGTCTGCGGTAATTGCTCATACCAGGTGAGTGCCGCACGCACTTCATGTCAGTTCCGGACCACACTGACGCCACAGTGCTTCGTCTGCAAACAGGCAATCACAGAAGAGGCCATCATGACCGGTGACGAGTCCTACCACGCACACTGCTTCACGTGTCGGACGTGTAAGCGCCGGATCGAGGAGCTGGTCTTTGCCAAAACCAGTCAGGGTATCTATTGCATGGTGAGTCATATCAGGAGACCATTTGTGCCGAGCTGACGCTTCAGGCATGCCACAATGAGAGAGTCGCTCGGAGCAGGAGACACGCAGAGGCCAAACGTCAGCGCGCGGCGAGGAAGGAGAAGGAGCAGCGGGAAAAGGGTCAAGCACCTAAAGACGGCGGAATCACCCCATCGGAAACGCCTTTGACTGGTCAATTCTCCTCGTCCAACCTCGCACCTCACGCGCAGCCACTGTCACCGGTCGGCTCGCCCGCTACAACACCTACCAACCCCTCGCACCCTTTCGCCAATGCTGCTTCACCGGGCTACTCCGACAAATCAGAGACGAGTGATCCAACTCGATCTCGCGACATATCGCTGGACGGCCGCTTACCCCGCTCCATCTCGCCCGGACCGAAAATAGCGGAACCGCCTCCCCCACCTCTCCCGACCTCGCCATCCGAGCCAAACTATGCTCGACAAAAGGCTGGCGAGCCAAGCTCGAGTCCTCGATCGAAGACCAATCCCACCAACTCGCCCCAAATGGTCCCATCGCCGTCCATGGGCTCCACAGCTCCTCTCAACCTCGGTCACAAGAGTTCGAATGCTGGACTAGGTGTTGGACCGGTAGGCCTGAGCGTGCCGACGTCTCGTGCCGAGAAACGAAGATCTATCAATCCGGCCATGTCATTCAACATGGACGCCGCAAACGGGACCTTCGCAGTCGAGCCTCGCCTGTCACCTCTGCCGCCATCTCCGCTTCGAACCTCATTCTCGGACCTCCAAGCCGAGCAACAGGGCTCTAGAGGCCCCTCCTCACCTAGTCCGACTGTCGGCTCAACGGCTTTCCCCTTCCCACACCCAGCTCCCGCCCCTCCGGGCTCGCATTCCCGGAGCGACAGTGGCACCGATTCGGTCGAACAGCATGCCCCCTCTCCTCGCCCGCCGGACTCTCACGATAGATCAGGTGACGATGCCGAGACTACGCCTCGTCTCAACGCTCCCGACTTGCCGCCAATGTCATTCTCACTTTCCGACCCAGACTTTGCGTCAATCCTCAACGACATGGACAACACTCCTCGGGAGGCTCCTGGCAACAAGATCGGAGTCTCTGGCCTCTCAAAGATAAGCACAAGTCAATCGTCGTTCATGACCAAGAGCCCTCAGATGGATCAACTCGCCTCCGCTGCCACCGAGACTAACGACGACCCCTCATCTTCCGCCATGAACGGTCAACCCCATTCTTCTTCTAGCTCACGACTCGGTCCACCTCAACTCTTGCGAAGTCGACAGACATCCGCAGAGTCAGCCACAAGCCAAGCTTCCCGCTTCAACACCGACTCAGCTCTGTACTCGCTGGTCGAGCTCGTCGCTGCGGCCAAGCACGCCAACAATGAAAAGGTCCAGATCGACCTGATGTTACTGGCAAACATCGTCACCGAGACCGAAGACCTTCGAGACCAGATATCCGGCCTTCGCAGCAAGTACACCGGTGCAAAAGTGAGCACATCTTGTGTCAGTCTTGAGAGAAATGAGCTAAAGAGAGTAGCGTACAAGTCAGCAGTACAGCGAAGGCCTGACTGTAGCGGGCGAGGAATACGACAAGGAAGTGGCGATGCGTCGCGAGCTCGAAGCAGAAGTCACTCGCCTCAAGGCTCAAGTGCACACACAGACCGCTCGACTGTCGGTGATCTCAGGTGACGAGAGGCGTCAAGAAAGCATGAAGCGCCGATCTCAAGACCTCGCCAGCAGTTTATCGGGTCTGGAGAGGGATATCTCGAGGTTGAGAGCTCAGCGGGACATGACGATAGCCGAGGTCGAGGAGTTGCACGCAAGGAGAAAGTGGGTCACTCACCTTTGCTGATATTCAGGCGCAGAGAGAAATCAGGCTGACGCTTTGTAGCAGCCCAGAACCTGGCTCGGAAGCTACCGCCAATGCCGTCGGACAGTCATTGACGACCCGACTCGATACCATCAAAGAGCAGTACCGCGAAGAGCTTGAGCCGCTCACGGCTCAACGTGAAGCTCTTCAGCGGGAAATCGCCGAACTTCGCGAAACCCGTGAACAATGCTTGGAGGAATCGACCGCCCTCACGGCCAAGAACGAGGAATTGGCAGAACTCAACGCCCAGTTGACCCGCCAGAACGAGTTGTTGCAAGACACCGTAGCACGAGGCCGAGCGCCGACGATATTTTCCAAGCGATCTCATCCGTCCGGCTCACCGTCCATGTCCTCACTCGCTACCTCGGGCACCTTACAAGATGTTCCTGAAGAAACAGCCAGGGTGGTCAAGGTATCCAAACCTGAACCGATCGAGGCCGTCCCCGTCCGTCGAGGATTCAAGTGGCCCATGGGCAAGTCTTCAAAAGGTCCCGACATGTCGGGTGTTTCGGCTTCCATTTCAAAACCGCTTGGTTTGCCCACGGGCGGGAGTCGGAACCCACAACGCCCTTCTACCGAGTTTGGCATGCGGGAGCACTCTTTCCAGCAGTACAGCACGATGCGGCTGACTCGTTGCGAGCTGTGTCAGGAAAAGATGTGGGGATTGCAGGAGGTCAGGTGTTCGTGTAAGTGGACTCCTCGCCGTCTTTGACTCTCTCGCTTATTTGCTTGTAGCATGCGGGACCATCTGTCATTCGAAGTGCGCCGAGAAGCTTCCTCGATCATGTACTGGCACCAAAAACCCGAGCGCGATCATCGAAGAAGCCCCAGCCGGACCGTCCATGTTCGGCCGAGAACTCAGCGAGCAAGTCGCCTCTGACTCTGTCGCTGTGCCCGTCATCATCACCAAATGCATCTACGCGGTCGAGGCGGTAGGGATGGAGTACGAAGGCATTTACCGGAAATCTGGCGGGTCTTCACAGTCCAAGCAGATTACTCAGTTGTTTGAGAAGGGCGATTACGACTCGTTCGATCTCGCCGATATCGAGGTGTTTAACGATATTTCGAGCGTCACGAGCGTGCTGAAGAACTATTTCCGCCAACTGCCGAACCCCCTCCTCACCCACGCTCTGCACGAGAGCTTCGTCACTGCAGCTTGTGAGTCGCAGGCATCTTCAGATTGCTGTCTTGAGGCGTGCTAACTCGATGTCTAGGTATTCCGAACGTCCAGAACAAGAACGCGGCGATGCGCTTCGCCCTCGAAAAGCTACCGAAGGATCATTACAACACCCTCCGCACACTCATGCTCCACCTTCACCGCGTCACCCAGCACGCCAGTGTCAACCTCATGACCTCCCAAAACCTCGGTGTCGTGTTTGGACGTGAGTTGCCGGCTCTTTGGATTCCCTGATGAAGACGCATGCTGATAGCCTTAGCCACGCTCATGCGGTCCGCCGACCCAGGTCGAGAATTCGGCGATATGGCAGGCAAGGCTCTGTCCGTCCAGTGGATGGTCGAGAACGCCCCGAGCGTCTTTGCCGAAGCGCAGTAGTTCACCCAGCGCGATAACAAGAGACGATACGATACATCTAATTGTACATGACGAATGCTCATAGACACATCCTCCTCCCCGTCCTCCCACTCTCTTGTACGTTAACATCCTCGTCTAAAAAGTATACCCCTCCCTTACGAGATACCTTAGTATTTATCGTTGTTAGTGGTATAGGTCAAACATCCATCCATCCCCGTCCCTCACTCCATCCATCCCATTATGCTCGCCATGCATGCTTAGTCCAATCGAGCTGGACTTGGACTCAGAAAGCTCCACCTCGACCTTCGGGAAGTCGAGGAGGGGCAGTAAAGTCCGGCGAGGGAACTTCGTTGACAATGACTGAGTCTCGGGTTATCATCGTCTTGTCGTCGATCGGAGCGGCATCTTTGATATCGAGGGTCTCCCTGCCATCGAGTCAGTCGCTGAAGCAATCGGAGGTGAATTTGACTCACCAGGCAGGGGGCAAGTCATCGCATGGCGGAAGAGCGGCGGATTGCTGGGCTTGCTGAGCAGGACTGCGGGATCAGCCCTGTCTTTGCTTCATTGTTTCATTGGATGTGAAAGAGAGGACGTACGTAGCCATGGTCCAGCTAGGTTGCGGTCGAGATTTGAGCCAGAGTAGTCGGGCAAGACAACATCCGAGGTTGAGAATAAGCGCAGCCATCTTCAGCCAGATGACCGGTCTAGTATTGTCAGCATAGCTTGCGGACGAGGAGGCGAGGAAGTACTGACCCCATGGTGACTGATGGGAGGGACGACTGGACTCCGATAGCGGCATTGGCGATCAGAGAGTACTTCCTGATGTCGAGCCCGAACTGAAAACATCAGAAATCCACTCCATCTCATCTTGTTGTTGAAGCTATGACTCACCTCGACCGAGGTGAAGATGAAGCTGATGAAAGTGAACCAGTAGGCCATGCGTGTCCATTTGTAAGCCTTTTGCTGTCGGCGATTCCATTCCCCACTCGCAGCGAGGCAAGTACCGAGTGTCCACCAAGCGACCAGACAGGCTAGCCTGTGTCAGCGTCGGTCTACACCGGTTTGCCATGGGGTACTTACAGATGACGGTGAAGGCGTCGCTTGCAGCGTTGAAAGCTTTGGGCAGCATACCTTCAAGGGATCGAAGGACCAGCAATTCCTCCGGCAATCGCTGCAGAACGGTAGTCATCTGTCCACCAAGAGGTCGAAGTCGTGAACATCCATCCCTACCCAGTTGTCAGTAAACCTCGCATGGGCGACAAGTCGGGAAGGCACGGCTTACGCAAGGTCGGTCACTCCGATAGAGCATAGACCCCAAGAACCGAACTTGATGACTCCACCGCCCAACTCGCCTTGGGGCTTGATATCGGCCAAACTCATGCCTTTGATGATAGGGCTAGAGAGGGTTGACAAGAGGACCATCATGAAGGACGCAAAGGTCGGGAAGAAGAGGTAGGTAGCTTCGTTGCCCTTGGCTACGTCCCAAACAGAGTAATTCTCGTCTCTGACTTGGGCAGATCGCGCTTGAGCCGGGGCCTGAGCCTCGGCTTCGATTTCGGCTTTATGCCTCCCGTCAGAAAGCATGACAATGGGTCCGACAGTGATGTGGGTCATCTTCAGCGAGGTCGGGATAGGTTTCAAGTTCGGGGCGTAATGAGCGAGGCTTCTTGCTTTGAGCTTTGAAGAGTTAAGAAGTTGAACAGTCGATGTTCGCGGGTCAGTACGGTGTATATCGAGATGATCAGTGGGGGACTTGGAGATTGACAGATATATAGAAGCACGGCCCGAAGATGACCGCCCAAGGATCCTTTGTCCGACCTATCCGTAGCCGATTGGACCTTTATACTACTCCTCGTAATCGGCGTGATGAGCGGTACGAGCCCCTCCAAGTCTAGATATCGAACGTGTCGAGACTGTTTCATCCCGGCACTAGTCAGCGACTCGACGCTTCCTTTGATTTCATCAATGGTGCAGATAGCCCCCGGCAGGCTGTGGAACAATGTAAGCCATGTCGATCAGACGCGACCGAGTAGGATCGGCTTTCAAAGGACCACTGCAGCGTCCGGTCTGTACGATCGTGAAGCGCAATCGATATATCCGGGTAGGTCTCACCTGCATAATAGCATGCATGAATGTCTATTGTAAGGATCTGAGGAATGACTGAAGGTATCGGATCAGCGCCAGAGCTACGGATACGGACTTGACTCGAGACGCAAAGACTCACCTGCTCGACCTTGGCGACCTCCGACTTGAACAGCTCGACCTCCTTCCAGCAGTCCAGCGGTCGATCTGTGTTTTCACTAAACCCAAGTCAGCAAATCAGCCTCTGAAAATACAGACATGCTTGACTCACCTGTAACACTTCCTCACTCCCTCCTTTGCGCTCTGGACACCCTGTCCCGCATTCCCCAGTCTATCTCGCTTCATCCTCTCAATCTTCTCTCTGACTTCCTCAATATCCCTTCCGAGGACTTCACTGCTCATACCCGGTTTCTCCTTGTCCAAGTTCTCCTTTTCCAGCGCCGCGGAAATGGCCTGTAGGATCTCGGCTTCTTGTGTTCGGAGGTGTGCCGATTCAGCGGCCAGTCTACGGCGGACGATCTCATCTGTCGAAGAGGATTTCTCCTCTGAGCCGGATGATGAGGAAGACGAAGCGGGGGATGACAAGCGGTTAATCAGGGTTGGAGAGAACTGCAAGAATAGGTCAGTATAACGCGCGTTTACGCTGGTGTAGGTGTAATTTGACTTGCCTGCACTGATGTGGACTGCTCTGGGGCCGAGATGACCTGCTCACGAGGAGCTTCTGATGATTGATTTGCGCCCATGCTGCCTTCAAGATGTGTACGAGAGCAAGGTCGAGGCAGCAAAGTAGATCAACTGACTGCCGGAGAGAAGCGGACACCTTATATGTGGGGAGGTTATAAGTTTCATGATGTTATAGTGTCTGCTGTATGTACTCTGTTTCGTGTATGCTCTTCCACCTCCGACCGACCTCTTTACCTACTACGACTTATGGTAGTCCGGGGGAGGAGGATTATTATCGTGCCCACCCTTCTGACCGTACTCGTGCAATTGTTGCTGCTGCGAATGAGGCGCGTGAGCCGATGCCTGAGGCTGTTGCTGTCCACGTTGCATCGGTGTATCCCATTCTTCCGCACGATGACCCATTCCTTGTTGTTGTGGTGGAGGAGGACTGCTACCGTATGGTTGAGGCGGTCCGTTACCTTGGAACGATTGTTGTTGGCCGTAACCTCCTGCCGGTGGGTGATTTTGGTAATGAGCTGGAACGTTGACGGCTTCGTACTTCTCAACGTCAGGTGTCGACGCAATGATGTAGAATGCGTGGATGACAGCTGGGATCTAAGTATATGGATCAGTCCATGTCAGACGTCCTGCAGTTGGCAAGGAGATCGTACCCAAATGATGATCCAAAGGACCTAATATACTGAGCCGCGATCATAATCTGACGTCCGTGGGCACTCACAAAGTTCAGACACAGATGACCTCCGCATCCTGCAGCGGGGTCAGTGATGCTCAGGCCCAAGTCTGGGATCGTCTGGCCAGCGCACCTCGTTTGATAGCTCTGTCAGATATCAGCGCGGTGCCCTGTCTGGAGCTAATGACGAGGGAGAGGCCAACTCACACAGGCACAGGAGGTAGGAAGATAGCAATGATGTAGAGCAGAAGATCGGATGATGTCGCTACACGGTCTACATCAGCATCTCCGGGGCTCTACAGTATCTTGAGCGACTCGCGATGGACTACTTACCGCCCATAATTGATAGCCGATAGTTGGGCGAATCGATAGTTGGAAGTGGCGAAAGGGCGACCTGAGTATCACTCCGGGTCTTCCTATATGCTTGGCTCTGGCCCCAGTCCTTTGTGGACGATAGTTGCGAGCTCGATGGGGTTGCTGTGAAACGTGCAAGAGGTGATGACCGAGGCTATACACAGCAAAGATATGGTGGTGGGGTGTGTGTTTTAAAAGACGTATCGAAGATGATGACGATTGCCGCAGAGATTACGCACTACATCCAACATCCAGGAAGGGTGGGATTTCCAGACATTTAAGAGTACACGAGATTGTCAACTTCAAAGCCGAATATCTTTCAGCGCTCATCAGCATGAAAGGTCTTCGAGCAATCACCCTTAGGCAGCTCAAGGCTCAGCGAGCTCTACCTGAGCACCTACAAAGGTCGACAGCACGAGCAAACTCGACTGCTTTGCCTGCTACTGCAATTCGTCGCGCCTTTCCGATCTGCCCGAATCAACCTTTTACGCCGGGGCATATCCGATATCACTCGACTCAACATGCTGGCCCTTCCACCTCACCTATCCCAGAGATCAGCCAGGAGAACACATATGACATAGTCATCATCGGCGCTGCCAACGCTGGCTTGGCACTTGCTTGTGCTCTATGTGAGTCAGCACATATTCGCAAAGGACACGGCGTGCTAAAGAGGGCAGTGGACAAGCCGAGTATCCGTGCCGGGAGCCGCATATTGCTACTAGATGGAGGAAGGCTGGATAAAGTCAGGACATGGGACGGTGAAGGGGAGTGGGAGAACCGTGTTTCCTCGTTGACCGCGGAAAACATCGCTTGGCTCGATAGTCAGTGATCCCGCACCCCAGCGGTGCAGACTTGGACTGATCACCCGATTTAGGTCTCGGTGTGTGGCAGTACATCAAAGATCACCGATCATGTCCAGTAAACGAGATGATCGTGAGCCCCTCTCCTCTCGAACTGGCAACTAGTCCTCCGCTGACTGGTCAGATTTGGGCTAATCCCGATACCGAGTCGACACCCACCATCCACTTCCCGCCCCTCGATCACCCTATGGCCCGAATGACTGAGAATATGAACCTCCAACAAGCGCTATACAAGCGTATAGAACAGGTGGGCAAGGGGATTGTCGATATCAAAGAGAGTAGCCGGGTGTCGGAAATGCTGGAGGGGGAAGATGGGCGGTGGGTCGGATTGAGGATTGGCGAAGAACACTGGGTCAGGGGGTCGTTGGTAGTGAGTCCGCGTAAGGCATTCGTCCTCGAGCAGCCCAGCTGAACGATGGCAGATCGGTGCGGATGGGCCGAACTCGCCAGTGAGGCATTACTCGCAAATCGAGACTTACGGTCACGCCTACCCGACCCACGCGGTCGTCGCGACACTGCATCACCCACCTTCACCTATCTACCCCAACAATACCGCTTTTCAGCGATTCCTGCCTACTGGTCCATTAGCATTCCTACCACTCAGCGAAGAAGCATCGACAATGGTTTGGTCCACCCGGCCACATCTCGCTGCGGCCCTCAAGAAGCTCTCACCCGAAGCTTTGACAGCGATGGTCAATGCTGGATATTCAGTGCCGGAATCAACACTCGCCATACTACATGACAATCTGATCTCCACTCCGCCCGCCGAATTCACTGTCGAAAAGATCAATGCGATCATTCAATCTCAACCGGCTTTGACAGCCTCCATCGACCAAACCTTACCTCCCTCTATCCAGTCCATCTCACCTACATCCGTCGCTTCGTTCCCATTACGATTATCACACGCAGACGTCTACTTGGGTCACCGCACGGCCCTAGTTGGAGATGCGGCACATACAATCCATCCCTTAGCTGGACAAGGACTAAACATGGGTTTAGCCGACGTTCGATCTTTGGCTAATACGCTTGAAGAAGCCAAACGAACGGGTATGGACCTGGGTACGGATCTGGCATTGAGGGCGTATTCGAAAGAGAGATATGCCGAGAATCACCTGATGCTCTCTGCTACCGACCATTTACACCAGATCTTCGGAGCGAGGAACGGGGTGATTAACTGGTTAAGAGGGACAGGGTTGGACGTGATTAACGAAGTAGGGTGGATCAAGGAAGTCTTCATGGCTGGCGCTGGAGCGGGGGTGAGGACAAGCGGCGGCGGAAACGGAGCCGGGGCCGGAAAGGCGAATACGTCTCTGGGCTGGCCGGGATTGTTGGCCAATGTAGTAGAGGGAAGTGGGCAACTTCGAGGAGTAGTGAGCGGAGTAGCAGCCATGGCTGGCGAGGCGTTACGCAATGGGCTAAACAGGGGAGCGGGTAGGCGGCCATGATGGCAGTCAAAAATCCCTTGCATAACTTGGATCCGTATGAAGCCGATATGGGTATACTGAACACATTTCCGAGACACTGCCCTACAACCTCAAAGCAC
Organism: Tremellales sp. FJII-L8-SW-PAB2; assembly: GCA_022813505.1. NCBI lineage: Eukaryota > Fungi > Basidiomycota > Tremellomycetes > Tremellales > Tremellales sp. FJII-L8-SW-PAB2. Next base: position 532,217 of record JAKLMH010000003.1, read on the forward strand.
CAAAGCACCAGGCAGCCTTTCACTCCGTATCTAGAATCAAGATTAGACCTCTCGCCCTGCGACATGTCAGCGAGTCCCCAGATCTGCCCTCCGTAAGGTCGACTCACACTGCATCCGCTGCCTTTCGTGCACTGGCGTGTCGTTGTCGTCGGCGAATGGGTCACCGAAGGGGTCATTCGGGTCGAGCAGACCACCACGGTGAATGCTCGACTGATCGTCATCGAGCGTTGCCCATTCCCGATCTTGAGCCTTCGGCTTGGCCTTTTGACCAGCGAGTGACTGTCGCCTCGACCTTGCCCTTTGCCACTCTTCATCAGACGAATCATAATCGTCCGAATAGTCCGAGAGCGATCTGGGTCCTATCAGCTGACTTGATACGCAATAAGGCACCGCAACGACGGAGACCTACCCCGCGGCATACGAGTCGCGATCTTCATCGGGCCGCAATGGCGGAGGCAAAGTCTGGTTCCTGCCCGATGGGATACTACCGAAATCTAGATCCTGCAGATCCGGGTGTCCACCTCCAGGACCGGACGAAGCCTGTCGTTGCAATTGACGCCTCTGCTGCTTCCTTGCCGACTCGCGTTTCTGAGTCTCTTGCAACTGTTGAATCTCGCCGGTCCGGTCTTCTTTGATAGCTTGAGCTTGCAGACGTCGGTTGATAGCGTCGATCTGTTTAGCATCTTCTGATTTCTCGTGGTCGCCATCCGAGTCGGAGTCGTGCGTGGCCGGCTTCGACAGCTGGACAAGGTCAGCACGGTTGAAGACATTTGGGGCATCAACCCCAGTGTATCGGAACTGACCTTGTCGTAGAGCTGAATGGCCTCGACGACCTTCTCGTTCGCCTCGAGCAGCGTGCCGACGTAGTCTTCCTGCTGGACGAGCTGGATGTACCGGATGATGGTCCTTCGTGCAGCCTTTGCCTTGTCGAGATTCTCTTGCACTTTCGGGCTCTCCTGTACAGTCTCGTGCTCTCGGTTCACGTGCTAAGAGCGTCAAATACGTCTCGAAACTAGAATGTCTGGACTCACTCTGCACGAGTTGACGAGGTTGTTGGCACACTGGATGGCATTGGCGACAGAGACCATGATCTGTGGCTTCTCCTTTTCAAAGTCAAACTTGGGTCGCTTGGGTTGAGGAGTACCCTGCTTCTGGGCCGCTTTGGCCTTACGCCTCCTCTCCTGCTCTTCGGCCGCTTCGCGCTGTCGCCTAGCTTCGACATTCGCCATCTCGGCTTTCCGCCTCTGCTCCCTCTCCCTACGCTCCAATTCGGCTTCACGCTGTTCGAGCGCGATACGCCTCTCTCGCTCTGCCTTGCGCGATTCGGCATCGGCTTTCGCAGCGGCCAGATCGGCGTAGGTGTCGGCTCCACGCTGGGAGGGAGCCCAGTCGTGCGAAAAGAGGTTGTCGGTATCGGTGAATGTGTTGCGGCTGGTTGGCGAGGTAGGGGTTGTCTTGGACGCTACTGACTGACCTCCCGCGGGAACAGCCGAGGACTAACGAAAAGTGTCAGCTGAGTGTGTCAGGTGTGTGACTCAGCTGACTCACACGTCGCGAAGCTGGTCCACCGGTGGCATTACGGTACATGTTGGCGACAGCCGCCATTCGCGGCTCGTCCTGGAGAATCAGCGCCGATCTTTGCGGGCCTGACTACAGCGGCGGCAGAGACCCACCTTGTATTGGATGGACCAAGCGTGGAACACCAGCAAGAGTCTCTTGCGGACCTTCGGGTCGAGTAGGTTCTGTCAATGATCAGCAAAATGTAGAACGAGATCCCTGCATGCGGAGAGAAGCGACTCACATCCGACGACATTTCCTTAAGTCTAGCCATGAGTCGCTCATCCGCCCAATTGAGCTTGAAACCTTTCCCGGCATTATCGGTTAATGCCCTCAGGATGACCAGTGCTCGGAGTTGTCGATGGACGTTTCCGTATTTGAGCTTCTTCCTCAAAGCCCTAGCTGCTTCCTACAATCAAGCATCAGCCGAACGTTCTCTCCTTCCTAGCCTTATCTACTGTCAAGTGTGATCAGAGAAGTAGACTCACGCCTGTCCCGCCATGACCCTGGATATTGACACTCTCGACCAGTTCGGGAATACCATCGAGACTGAGTTCCTCATATCGATCCGAAGTGAGCACTTCGATCCAATCGGTGATGGAAGTGTGCGGTTTCTCCATGTCCAACATCTGGACCACCGCCAAGGCCTTCTTAATGGAATTACCAGCGTGCGACATCGTGCTTTGATCTGGCTACTGTGGTGCAAGGAGAGGGGCAAGAGGCTTGGAGATGGGCTATGAGGGGATGTAAAAGACCAAGAGACTGGTCAGATGTCGGTCAAGAAGAGGAACCAGAGGTGAATTGGTGATGAATGGGCGAGACAGGCGACAGGCTGGGGAATTCGATGACGACACTTGCCATGTTTAGGGAAACCTGGCGGGAAGTCAGATTGATTAGGCATGTGAACATAGCCATCCACGTGTCACGAATTAGGCGTAATTCTGCTGTTGGTACGCGTTTTGCGACAACCTGCCCCGTTCTCGATATTCGATACAAAGCAGTGTTCCCCCTTTCAATCGACCTTGGCGTAGTGGAGACCGTCGACGATGCCACCCAAAAAGGTCGACCTAAGAGCTTGTCTAATCTGTTCCTTCTGCCAGCCATTCAACGACTTTATTCAAACGGGATGTCCAAATTGCGAAGAGATCCTCGAGGTGGGTCTTGGTCTTTCCATATCGCAACGAGGAACACGACAATCTGACGTGTTTTCCGTCTAGATGCGTAATCAGCCTGAACGTGTCGCCGAATGTACGAGTATCAATTTCGACGGAATGATAGCGATGGTCAAGCCGGAAGAAAGCTGGGTAGCAAAGTGGCAGCGTATCAGTAAGTCCCTAAGTCACTCGAAGGTGGGTTGGGGAATAGCGCTAATGGTGATACGTAGCTCGTAAGATGCCGGGACTGTACGCTGTTCGAGTGACAGGTCGGCCACCTCAAGATGTCATTGAAGCGATCGAAGCGAAGGGCGGGACGTATAGACCGCGAGACGAAGTGGAGGAGTAGCATGTGCACATGGAGTGCGAGGGAAAGGTTCAATCTAGGACTGTATGTTGTATATCTACTCTGAACTTACCCCCTTCGGACAGGGAGCAAGAAGAAGCAAAATGACATGATACATATACATGGCATGACTAATTCTACGACATGTTGCTACTTCTGATCCTTCTCTTCTTCTACTTACTTCGCGGCCTCGCTCATCGGCGCCTGGGCAGTCCCACTACCGTACTTGTTGACCTTGTTGTTTCCAGCCCCATCGTCGCCTTTGAACAGCTTGACCTCTTTGGACGACATCAAGCCGGAGACCATGTCTGCCTGGGTCTTCTTGAACGAGAATCCGAAGCCCTCGTGCGAGTAATCCTTCTCGTTCGCTTGGTCCTGCCGGTGTGTCAGCCAAGCCGACTAGTAGAACACAGGACGCCTTACCTTGTGGTAGAGGACAAGGGGGAAGTCCGAGTCTTTAGTAGCTGGGTCAATGACGAGCGAGACAAGCGCGTTGATCGTGGCCTGCTTCGAGACAAGGTGGAATGACCATCGCTACTTCGTGTCAGGCATGATATACTCTCAAGTAATTAACGAAACCACTCACCTGCTTGTTCTTGAACTGAATCAGTGTGTCGTCGTTCTTGACGATCTCGTAGCCGAGGTTCTCCGATTTAGGGAAGAGCTTCTCCAGGCCAAACCACTGACCGGCCATCTTGTACCGGTCTGCAGATCTGTATCAGCGGTTGTGGTCCGCCCTACTCTTGCTGTCTTTCTACTCACCGTTGGCGTAGACGAACTGGTCATCGTACACACAAGCTATGGCGTGGGTCAGTCAAAAACAACCCCGAAGAGAGGTGGGGGGTGACTAACCTGGCGCGTACCGCGCAACTCGCTCGATACTGGGCTGACAGCTGTAGAGCGCAATCACATCGTCGACCAACTTCTGCCTGTTGGGTGGTAGGGGAATGCTGTTGGCTGGGTTCGGCTCCATGTCCTCGCTAGGGAGGGTTTGGCGCGGCTCGACCTGTTCTCCGGGGATACCAGAGGCGGCCTCTCGGGTCCGCGTGATGATTTCGGGGATCTGATGATCGGAAGTCATTGTTGACGAAGAGCTATATGTGCGTGCTGTTTGGTGCTGATGGTGATTCTGTTGGAGGAAAGCGATGAGCGATCCCTTTTGACCGATCGGCTGACGTGAGTTCGGGTGAGGGCGTAAGAGCGATGAAGTCGGAGTAGGTGTTCTCTGTGGGATAGGTGGTGTCGGTGATGAAGCTCTTGGTGGAGGTGTGGATGCACGAAACTTTTGCTGATGCTGCTGACCTGTGGTCTGTGGCTGTTGAGCAGGTATGAGCAAAGGTGGTAGTGCCAAGTGAGATATTTGACGTTGATGAACCAGAGGACGACTGCTCATCGTACTACGTGATGTCATTCTGACCGATGGCCGATAAGATTACGTCCCGTTGGCGGTGTAACCGGTGTAATTTCCCGATGCCGATGCCGATTCCAGTGATTGTATGTGTGTCTGGATCGATCGAAAGGTGGGTGGAATCGATTGATCCTTTTTGCTCTGTGAGAGCGACATTCGATACGGTATGAGGTGTCGAGATCGAGACTACGTGGATGAGAAGTTTGGAATTTAAGATGGTGTCTGGGAATGGAATAGGGATCTATAAATCCTCGTTCGAACTCGTATCAGATCGAAGCTAGCTGACCTTATCGAGATATGGGGCAAAGTCGATCGTTACCCACTTCGGGCTGAGGTCACCGAGGCTCTCCTTGCTGACCCCTCCATTGGCTGATGTGAGCCAGACTGTGACCTTCCGGCACTAGCAACGTCAATCGAAAGAGAAAGATATCTATCTGCAAGAACGGGTTATAGGGTAGGTGCGTTTATCGGTCTTGACTCGAGTCATACCTACACAACGCCTGCACGCAAATGAGACCTCCGCACGCTTGTTCGGCTCACGATAACAATTGCTGTACCTCGCATACCGAGAGCTAACGGCATCCATGTCGAATCCCAAACCCCCAAGTCAAGTCATAATACATGCAACGACAGTCGTCGCGCACAATCTACTACCCTGCATGCCGCAAACCTACCATGTCCGGAAACAAAGTCAGGGCAAGCGATAAAACGCTGTTGTGAAGCCAGGGTCTTTGCATCCGGCTTATGCTCTTGTCTGGGCAGGGGTCAGGGCGGTCATATTCCCCGGAGTGTGGGGTAGAATTCAAGGATCGGTGAGCCCTAAGCCCTAACATGCACAACTCCGTCTCTGGAAGACGTCGCTCGACTTTCATCCGTCGATGGGTGGGTGGGTGGTGCGCTGTGTGTCATGCTGTACTTTTAATCATTGAATGCTATGGGTCATGAAGAATGATATCTAGCGATACATGGCGGTCTTGCGGCGATGTAATGATACACGGTGATGATACTGTTTGGCTACAACTTTCCTGCTTCTCAATCTAATCGAAGCGACGATATACAAGCTTTCCTTCACCATCTGTTCTCTACATCAGGATGGCAGGGGACGGGAAAGGCGTCTTGGGCTCCTTCATCCTCTCTTGCAACTCGCATGTCCAGCTCCATCCGTCCAAATCGAGACCGAGCATATTCCCTTTTTCCTCGACGATCGGGCTCAATCCTACTTTCTCCCTCCAGTCGGGCACTTCGGGACTTCCGCCTTCCTCCATCGGTGAATCGGACAATTCTTCTTCTTCTGGCGAAGTAGGCGAGACAGAGACGTGTAGGGGACTTGGTCGTTTGGGTTTATGTGGTTGTGCTTGAACTTTGGCAATGTGTGATGCTAGCTGAGAGAAGGCTGGGTTGGTGGTTGATTGCTTAGGGATATACCTCTGTCGACGGCTGAAGGAGGGTCGTTGAGGTAGACGTGGTGGCCCCGTCTGAGTCTGGCTGGAACTAGCCTCGGCGTTGTGCCCTTGCGGTGAAGCGGAAGCCGGAGCGTTGGGTAGAATGACGATCCTCGTCGAATGGTGTGTCAGGCCGCTGTAGCTGCCTGACGAGCTGCCTGACGATGACGGATCGTGACTCGATATGTGCGGTAGCTGCTCCATACTGATTCTAATGATCTCTCGGGGCATCGTAAAGAACAATGGGTGAAATTAAGAAAGATCGACGGTTTGTTCAAAAGATCTGATGTGCTGACGATCAAGGTCGATAAGATGGCTGATCCAGAGAGGCTAAACGACCTTGACATCTGTCATCTGTCAATATAAATCTTCCATCGTATCATCTAAGCCCGAAGGCCCACCTCACTGATCCACCGACTAAAAAAAGCGGGCATAGGGCATAGGGCATAGGGCATAGGGGGAAACCATCGCCATCCGGTCGGAACGCGCCGAGGACCACAAGCACCTCTGCAGACTGACGCGGTCAGTAGTCACAAACTCGAGAGAACGCCGGGACCACGTCGCACGTTAAAAAGCGGAGATTGAGTGGATACAAGTGAAAATGAATGACATCACCCCCACAAATGGCGATTCGGCCCCGGATAAACGCGTTCTTGGGCCACGAGGACCAGAGACCATGTGCTGGCTCCACACATGTTGGTAGGTGGGCTGGCTCAACTTCGGCGAGACGTCCGGTAGGGACTTGACGTCTGCTTGTCGTCTACTCTTTCAAGAAAGGAAGGAAAGGCCGAGCAGGAGATTGGCACGGTGTGCATCATGAGAGATCTTGAGCCTCCATTTCGCCAGCCGCCCCGCTCTCACGCAGCAGCAGCATCATGCCCTGAGTCTCTCTGGCACTGAGGGCGGACCGAATTAGCCCTGATGCTACATGTACATACCGTCCACTTCCCTCTTGACGTCTGCGCGCTTGTCACTGGGGCGAGAATGGTGCTTGTTCTTGCCCATTCCCATACCGGCCTGCTCGAAAGGCTCATCGTCATCTTCTGTCCACGCTGTTCCTTTCTGGGCGGGGGAGAAGGGGGTCTCGCCTGTTGAGAGTGCGATCAAGGTATCGGTGAACTGTGCGGTCGGGAGGGCAGAGAGCGGTAGTGGGAGAAGGACGAGCGATGCTGTGGCAGAAGTCGATGATGAGCGTGACAGCTGAGGTATAGTCAGCGTTGATAGCGCAAGTTAAGTGGGGAGGGGGTAGTGCACGAAACGACCGACAGTGGAAAGGAGCGCTGCGGATAGTCCAGTCACGAAGTTAGGGGACGTGATGCGTTCCGCTCCATTTATTGCTTTGTCTACAATCCTATCTCCTTCGATATCCAAGTAGCGTACGGGAGCAGTGGGTAGGCTGAAAGCTCGATCGGGAATGTAGAGGGATGGGAGGTATGTCGAGATGATCACCCTTCAGACGATCAGCACTCAACTCCTAGAAAGTCGCATGAACAGACGAAGGGGTACTGACCAAGGGATCCTGTCAGCTTTATTGAGTAAAGCCCTAGCTAGGACGTGCAAGCTATGTTGCTCCCCTTCATCCAAGCTCAACAGCAAGCGTCGTCCAGCCTTCCAGCCGGAACCGACCGCTTGACCCTGCATTTTGACCTCAACGACAGTGTCCTCTCCTCTTCCGACCATTTTCCGGGTCAAGTATCTCCCCGCTTGACCTAAACCCAGTACTATCTCCTCATACGTATCCCATGACTCGCCCGTGAGTTCTACGTCCTCGACCGTGTAGCCTTGAGAAGTGTTGATTTTCGGCTTGGATGACGAAGATGGGCCGGATTCGTGGGCGCCGTATATGCCTTGGCCTTCTTCGTCTGATGAGTCAGACTCGAGAAGGTATCGGTGCGGACGATCGTGAAGTGCCGATAAGGGGTCTTCCATCTTGTGCGTCTACTGGCGGTACACGAGCAAGTTGAGGTGTGTCGTGAAGAACAGGCTGGACAAGACGAAATCTCATGACGCGTCGTTTAAGAAAGTGGCATGCTTCTTTCCGGTAGTTCGCTACAAGCTAGATAGAGTGTGCTTGATCCGTTGCTATGCTATGCCAGGGAGGAATCACTAGATTGAGGCACACTTGTGGTATACATCAACTGTCCCACCCGCTCATGACCGCGCTACAACCTTCTTCCTGCCGTCCATCACACCTTTTCCTGGCTTGATGCCACTACCCTTCATCGCCCGCTTGTAAAACCCTTTCTGCGCTTTTGACTGTTGTCCGAGACGCATGCCTGGCTCGATGATGGGCGGTAATGATGCAGATGAGAAGTTCGAGTTCTGAGTAGGCGGCAGGACGTGAAGTGCCTTCTTCTCCCTGGTGAAAGGCGTCAGCCATGCGCACGCTCCCGGGAAGAGGAAGATGGGAAATGAAGGACGTACGAGATGATTTTGGTAGTCGGCTCCATCTTCCTCCGCTTCCTCGTCCTCGTTTTCTTCGAGTCGGCAGCCTTCTGAGCTTTGGCCAATGCCTCTTGTTTCGCCTTTTTCGCTTTCTTCGCCCTTTCGGACTCTTCTGCCCGTCGGAGCACTTCGACCGGTAATGCTTTACCCATCGAAGACATTGGAGCCAAGTCGAATCCAGCTTCTTCATCCTCTTCTTCAGCTACGGGTGGGGCGGTCGTCGACTGTTTTCCGGTCTGCTTGAGGGCTGATTTGGGCTTTTTAGCGGATGCCGTTGGCTGTGTTGGCTCGTCACCCCTGGCGCGAGCTTCGGCAGCTTCCATCATCGCTTGCATCCTCGCGCGTAATTGACGGGTCTTGTCGTCGATCGGCCCTTCGTCCTCTAAGCGCTCGGAATCACCGTCGTCGAGATCCTCATCCTCCTCATCTTCCGTTTCTGTGTGGAAAGATTGCCCGTCATCGTCCTCTTCCTCGTCCTCGTCATCCTCTTCTCCATCCTCATCGTCTTCCTCATCCTCTTCATCACCCTCGTCCTGGTCCTCGATGTCCAGACCTTCCATCTCAGAATCGGACTCGTCGCCTTGGGCCATGGCAGCTTCCATACGCCTCTTCAGCCGTCTCGTCTCCTCATCGTCCTCTTCATCTGCTTCGTCCTCCTCTTGCTCGACTTCTTTACGTTTCCTAGCCGTTGGCGCTGGGGTCTGCTTGCCTTTACCCTTCGACCGAGTCGTAGTGGCAAATTTGGCAGCTTTGGCTTCGGCGATCTTTTGGTTTCTCAATCGGGCAGCTTCCTTTCTCGCTCGACTTTGCCTGTTTTGTCAGCTTTGCCCTTTCTGCGAGAGCAGAGTCGGGTAGCTCACTGAGCTAGGAGATCTGCAGCCGCAGAGATATCATCATCGTCCCTCTTTCCCACTCCTACAGCTTCGGGCGCCTCGTCATCGTCACTGTCGTCGTCGCTTGGTGAGGCGGCACGAGTGCGAGTCGACGGTCCTGGCTCGTAGGCCACGGCTCCGTCTAAATCACCGTCGTCGTCGAATGAGATTTTCTGGCCCTTGGACGGCTGGACAGCTGCTGTCGGTGCTTTTGGGCGGGGCATAATGAGTGTAGGGTCTGGCGATGTTCAATGCTAAGGCAATAGATCCTGGGTACGAGCTAGACGAAAGTGAACCAAAGTTTTGATCCCGCTTTGGGCGGAGCACCACGGTCAAGCGTCCACCACGTCGACAATGACCGAAGTTCAGCTTCCTTCCTCAACTTTACTATCAGCTCCACTCCAGGCTATACAGATCGCGGTCGTGTGAGCTCGGGCATGAACAAGAAGCACTCCAAGAAGCCTCGCCATGCATGCCCGAAATAAGGAGGCCGTCACACACTCTAACTCGGTTCTGGCGTGTGTCGTAAGCCCAAAATGCGGAAACGCGGAAAGAAAGGGCAGGTCAAAGCTCTCCTGTATGCTTGCCCTCCCCGTTCGATACTCACCCATACACGTTGGTCTTGCTCACTCTTCATTATTGATCACTTGATTACACTCAGTTCATAGACGACAATGCCGCCACAAAATGTTGTTCGCGACTTTGCGCGTGAGTTGGTCCTGTCGAATGAGTATTCGAACCTGCCGGACGAGACTGAGACGTGCGCTGACACTAGAGATATAGCCGATGTAGGCAATAAAGTCGGTATGTGCTTTATAGCACTCTTGTTCCCAATGATCCCAGTGTGAGCGTTCCCTCGTCCAACAGAGACAATGTGTGGCGCTGACGCTAACAGATATATGCTTCGAGGCACATCACTCCTCTATCGGTGGGTGCCAATTGATACTGATCACATTAGGCGTCAACGGCGACCTCTTCCTCAACATCATTCTCTGGCTCTTTGCTATCCTCCCCGGAACCGTTCACGCATGGTACATCATCATCAAGTACACCCCACACCATCCCGACCCAAACGCTCCAGTTCCGAATGTCGAGAGAAAGTACGCTATTGAAGATCCGGCCAATCCGCCCGAGCCCTTGCCCGATGCTCAATTGCGACACAGTAGGGACGGATCGGAAATTCAGCCGTTCACTGTGCCCAAGGTCGAGGGGGAACCAGCGAGGGAAGGACAATTGCCGAGTTATGAGAGTGTGGCTGGTGGGTCGGATGGGAGCGTGAGGCCGAGCGGCGGAAGGGCCGATTCCAAGGGCCGTTGAGGGATGACCGGCGAAGGCAAGACCGTGGCCGTGGCTGGGACATGGCTACTCAATCACAATGTCGCGGTCTCGATCGACTGCAGAGTGTGGGACTTTACGAGATGCACATGTTCATGATCACTGACACGCGGTATCCACCCGTATCCTATACGCTGACTCGTGCAGACTATGGCTGCTGACCAATTACCACAATTCGACCCGTTACCTTCTGATATACCTGACCGCGCCCTTTGCCTACTACTGCTCCGACCATTTGGTACAGCCAGGCGCGACACTCTCGAGCAAATCCTTCACTTCCTGCCAATATGTCTCGCTCGCCTGCATACCCAACTTGGACGCCAAGAATGGACTCGGGCACGCTTTCGGCACACAATCGCCCCAGTACTAATCCAAGTCAGCTTATTTGTCCCTGCCTAACGAGAAATACTGACTTCATGGCTGTCCTTTGCGAAGATGGCGTGGGTGACGTTCCTGGCGCCAGTCTCGGCTGATCGACCAATGGTCAATAACCATACGTCAATGGCAAAGTTTGTCAGGCTGGACACTTCCAGACCTTTCCACAAGTTAGATCGACACAGTCCCGGATTGACGGAGATGATCTTGAACGGAGATCGTGGGATGATCGCTCGGATAGCCATCTGCAGCAGTAGCTATAACGGTCAGTACAAGCTCAACGGATCGAGGGGGAAGTGAATGGGGTGTACCTTCGAGAAAAAGTATCGGGGATTGTTGTCGTAGTACTTTTCGTCGTTGACATAGTCGATGATCGATTCTTGCTTCTGCACAATCTCGGCGATCGGGTCGGTCGGAGCCCAGATAAAGACTTCGGAGGTGGTAAAGACGACTCGAGGGGACGCAGCTTTGGCGAGCAGTGGCTGGAGCAGACAAAAGAGTAGAAGGTGGGAGAGGACGTTGATTTGATGACTATCCATCCACATCAGCACACAGGCACACAGTGACCTGTGAGATTCGCTCTGGCTCACATTCGATCATGCCCGTCGACGGTCTTCTGCATTGGCGCTTTGTGCAAACCCGGGAATCGCCTACATCGTCAGCACTGCGCCGCAAGCTCTCGTGACTGTCCTTGCTTACGCAGCATTGAGAAGCAACAAATCCACTTTCTCCAGAGTCTCGCATTGCTTCGCGAACGCTTCCACACTGTCAAATTCCGCCAGATCAAGTTTCCACAGATCGACTTCAACGCCACTCGGTGCTCGCTGGACCACCTTTTCGAATTGCTCAGTGGCCGTCGTCGGGTCTCGGACCGCCAGGATGAGTCGGGCTGGGTGCAAGGCAGTGACGTGATGAGCGACTTCGAGTCCGATACCTGTTGTTGTCGGCTGAAAATCGATGGTCTTCGGAGGGTTGAGCTCACCTGAGTTTCCGCCCGTGAGAATGACGGTCTGACCCTTCAGCAGATCGCCCTTGGGCGCAGCGGGCAATCGAGAGAACTGAGAGGTGTAGAAGTCTAGCATAGACATGATTGACCTGGCTATTGTCAATCTGACAGGGGAGGCGGGAGGAGAGTGAGAACGAAGTCAGTGTTTTAGCTCATATTTGACGAGATCAGTGTTGGTTGGCACTCAGGACAATGTTGAAGATGGCCTTCTCAAAGGATGGAACACCAGGTTCGCCATCCTTTCCGGTCGTAAGCGAAATGTGAGATTGGGTCGTGACCGAGGTCCGAGGCGACCGGAGTAAGCAGTGTCGTATGAAGAAGTTTTCGTCATTAATGTCTTACATTCTGTATCGTTGACCACTCTCATGGCAAAATCGGAAGCCTAAACCTGCAGCCACTTGGTGCAACCGGGAACGACGCCTTCCAGCACGTCCTTGACTTCCTTCCAGTAGACCTCGGTAGCCTTCATGCCAGTCTTGGACGGCAGGAACGTGCTAAGACTGGGAGACGGCTCGCAGTCGGACCAGAACTGACTCCGATCAGCGCTGACATCAGGGGTCCTGTTGATTCCAGACTCACCTCGAAGCTGTCGTCGGCAAAGATGGCATGCGAGACGTTCCTCGCTCCAGCTTCCGCAGACCTAGCGTTCGTGAGGAACCAGAGACCTTGTCGAATACCGCTCAATCCGGAGGCCTTGATGTCGCGACCGAGATTCGTTCGGCATAAACCCGGATTGACAGAAACGATTCGTACCGGGGCTTGGGGGATCATCTCTCTGATGACCATCTGGAGCAAGAGCTGGGGCACAATCAGTGGACAGATACGCAGGTGAAGCGGGGTAGAGGACGTACCTTGGACTGGAAGTAACGAGTCGGGTTGACGTAAGTGTCTTCCGAATCTGCCCATTCGACGATGGACCCGTTGTCGTGGACTACTTTGGCCAGTGGTTCACTGGCGGCCCAGGCGTGGACTTCCGAGCTGGTGAAGATCACTCGAGGCAAGCTCGACTTGGCGAGTAGAGGTCGGAGTAAGCACACCAGGAGGATCTGGGATAGAATGTTGATCTGGTGACTAACCGATCAGCTCGGCAGTCTGACACTGACTGTATGACTGCTCTTGCTTACATGCTCTCGTGCCCGTCGACCGTCTTCTTCATCGGAGCGGGATGGAAGCCAGGGTGTCGTCTATGTTACCGCATCAGTACCCCAGACCGTACAACGATACATATGGACGACTTACGCAGCATTGTTGAGAAGGATATCAACCTTGCCCAGCTGCTCACATTGCTTGGCGAAAGCTCTGACACTCTCGAACTTCTCGAGGTCAAGTTGCCAGAGGTCGACCTTGACTCCTCCAGGGCTTCGCGACAGAACCTTTTCGAGGGTATCGGTCGCTGTCTTCGGATCTCGGACGGCGAGGATGAGCCTCTCAGGTCGCAAAGCAGTGATATGATGGGCGATCTCGAAGCCGATCCCTGTTCATCAGCCTCTCAGCCAGGCTAAGGTGGATATTCCTATCAAGTGACTGACCTGAGTTGGCGCCGGTGAGGATCACGGTCTGACCTTTGAGTCGGTCACCAGTCGGAGCTGGAGGCAATGAAGCCCACTGTGAGACGTAGAACGAGAGGGGAGGCATGTTGAGCTAGTTAGAACTGTAGGTGTGAATGTTGATGATGGATGAAACATGTTGCGAGATGGGGCTAGGTATATATATGGTGAGAAGAGAAGAGTGCCGAGGTGGAGGAAGAGAATGACCGAATGACCGAGGGGAAAGAAAGGAAGAAGAGAGAGACGTGTGACGTCGTTACCACAGATCTCTATCAGCATCCAATGCCGAAGCTGGTGCCCCACACTCTTCTTCTCGCCGAGGTGGAGGTAGTGATTTACCTCGCCCCTCCTCTCGTCGTCAATCTGGCTGGGCCGACATCTGTGAGCAAAGGCATGCCAATCACCAAGCTGGTCTCGGCAAGCCGTAGACCTCGGCTATACGCCCTCACCTCGACGTCATGCCGAACATATGCGAGCTCGACGCCCCAGACCGGACGACTCGTCCCGCTCTGGATTGATGGACAGGCCGTAACCTCCTCTTCGGCCGGTACGGTGTCCAATCGTCATGGTAAGACACGTGAGCCTAGCTCGGAGGTCGTGGTGGCAGGTGAGTATGATACGTGAGTCCTCAAAGCCTAGCGCAGAGGGTCGAAGCTGAAGGGGTGCAGGGACCGCGCTATCAGGAGCTCCATGAGAGCTTTCACTGAATGGCGTGAGACGACCGGTTGGCACCGAAGGGAGATACTCGGTAATGTGCGTTGAGACGTCGTCGTTAGACGGATCGTCTTCGGAGATGCAAGCAAGGAATGAGACAAACCGCTGATGTGTCGAAGGCCGTGGCTTTGCTGAAAGAGCGCTTCCCTGCCTTTGCCGAAGCCCTAGAAGCAGACGTCACCATCTCTCCTACCGTGGTAGGAGCGGACCAAAAGTCCGCCATCAACATCACCGACGGCGCCGCTGCGACGTTGGTCACTTTCTGCAACACACATAGAGCGCGGCGACTGATAAGGACAGGGCTATCTCCGTTGACGTGAGTTTATCGGCAAACGCCCCGCGAACAACGACCGATTTCCTGATAGGGCTGGATACCTCCGAGTATCGATACCACTACATCGCTAGTACTCCGCGAGCCGCATGGTCCTGTCCTATCTATCCCGGCGTTCAACTTCCCCCTCACGCTTGCCATCCGATCAATTGGTAAGAAATTGGAGCAAGGAAGGAGAATATGGCTGACGTTGATAGTCTACCCTATCGCATGCGGGAACACGGTCATTTTAAAGAGTGCGATGAATGAACTTCTTTCCAGGCGGTAGCTGACTGGCGTGCAGGCTCACCGCTCATACCTCAAATACACCAACTACTAGGCCCATTGTTCACCGACGCCGGACTACCTGACGGAGTCCTGCAAATCCTCAACTTCTCAGAACGAGATGTCGCTCAGCGTGTCGAGCAGGTGATATCGCACGATGACGTTCGGGTGAGTGTAGCTGGAATGAGTGGACTCATGGTCTCGCTGACGGTGGCAGATGGTCAATTTCACTGGGTCGACCGCGTTGGGTAGACACTTGTCTTCCCTCTGCGGCAAACACCTTAAGTGCGTTATCGCTCCGACTGGTTACTGTCAGGCTCACAAAGGTCAGGCCCTCTCTGATGGAGCTCGGAGGAAAGTCTCCGGCGATCGTCCTGCCCGGAGCAGACCTCAAGCTCGCCGCGAACAACGTGAGTCCACTTTGGCTCATCAAGACTCGCCGCTGAATCGCAGATTCTATTCGGAGCATTCTTGAACTCTGGGCAGATCTGCATGTCGACCGAAAGAGTCATCGTTGATAAGTCCATCGCCAAGGAGTTCGAGGCGGCTCTGCGATCCGAGGCAGAATCGATTCAGGCCAAACGCTTTGACCTCGCCCGCTTAGGCGGGGTGGAAGACCTAAAGAACATGGTGGATGACGCTATCGCCTCTGTGAGCCACCTCCTCTCACCTGACTGTCTAGGTCTACTGACAATGCCTCAAGGGGGCCCGTCATATCCTCCCTGAACCGATCTACGAGGCCACTTCCTCCTCGCCCATCATACTCGCCGACGTCCCACCTTTCTCAAAGGCATATACATCCGAATCCTTCTCCCCTCTCCTCACCATCATCACGTCCGATTCGACTTCACACGCTATTGAAATCGCTAATTCCCATCCGGCCGGACTTTCGTCCGCCATCTTCACTTCGGATATCGGTCTTGCGCTCAAGGTAGCTAAGAAGCTAGAAGTGGGTATGGTGCATATTAACGGTATGACGGTACATGATCAGCATAATCTACCGTTCGGCGGGGTGAGGGATAGCGGATGGGGGCGGTTCAATGGTAGAGGCGCTATTGAAGCGTTTACGCGGACCAAAACAGTTAGATTGGGTACGGAACCTCACGCATTACCACTAGAAGCATTGTAGCCGTTTGTTGTGAAGTGACGATGCATGCTACGACAGTGATGAGGAGCTAGTAATACAGTAGAGGTACAGTTTTCACTGATACGCTTCGGGCGGGATTGAACTTTTGATTTGTTCAAAATTCGTCACTGCCGTCTCGAGTTCCCATCCGTTCTGCTCCAGACACATCGATGCGTATTGAGCGTTCATACCCGTTCGTTGTCTCACTTGATCCACCAGGGCGTCTCGTGAGGCTGTTGCCGGAGCTTGGACAGTAACGCCGTCAAAGGCTAGAGTTCGGGTAGGTTCGGTGAACGCGCCTGTGCCGTAGTATTGGTGTACAGTCAAAGTGTCGGAGAGAATCATGGCCGGCCAGCCGGCGTTCTGGGCCCTGGACCGATCAGCTTAACCACGACTGACACATTGCGCGTCAACTAGCTTACATTGTTCCCTGACCGGCGTCGGTCAGAATGAATGTTCGGGTGAACGTGCGGAACGTCCCAGAGGGCACTATCAATCAGCTTCGGCTACGCCTGACGCAAGACCCGTAAGCTTACATTCCCGGAACTCCCCTTGAATCATGGCACACAGTCGCGTCTCCACCCCACTCCCATCTAGCACCCACCCGTCGATGGACCATTTCGAAGGGTCTTCAAGCGGGTGTATCGTTTTGGGAACATCCTCCGCGAACCACCTTTGCAGCTCGGCCGAATCCGTCGGCGATTTGAGCGTCCGCATACGTTGTTCCACCTTGTCGATCCCTCGGAAGAGGTTTCGTCCGGGCATATTCGTCCATCTCTCCAAGTTTTGTGGGGAGGGGCGAGATCCGTTCGATCGTTGGACTTCGTCAAAATGGATCGAACGGGATCGAAGCGTGTTGGAAGATGCGCTGATGGTTGCTGTGGGTGCATAGGCCGGCACGCACTGGACTCGATCCTGATCCCAAATTGGGAAAAACCTGGCTATCAGAAATGCCTCCTGGATCACTTGAGGGTGGCCTGCTTACTTGGCGCAAAACTGCATGATCGATCGCGAGACGCCGTCCGACTCCATGAATCCGCCCTTGACGTCAAAGGGAAATGTGAAGGGCTTTTTGCGAAGCTCGTTCCGTACGTCGTCGGTCCAGCGGACTTTTGGTTGACGAGTGATAGGGAAGACGATTCGATTCAAGTTGACTCCGTCCAGGATGAGTAGGCTCGGAAAGCGTTTGAGAATGTCGCTGACGTCAGCTCTGCCACTTTGTGCTGGTAACTCACTGTTGGTATAGTTCATCGCCGTTGGCCTTTTGTAGCGTGTCCTCGCGGAATTTACAGCCGTTCAGCTTGAGCTCGATCAGGTTTTTCAATCCTCCAGTTCCGGCATTTGCTTTTCCCTTCTTCTCTCCCGAGGACAGCAGCTCGTCCAGCATTTGGACATGGCGGATAGGGTTCCCGCTCAGGTCGAGAGCACGTAGGTAAGGTAGGGAGCTGGGTAATCGGGAAAGCTGATGTAGGGAGTGGAAATCATTGTCCGCAAGGGATAAGGTGTAGATGGGCGATTTCGTGGGCTGTCTGATGAGCATCCAGTGGTCAGATTTCCATCAATCCTCTAAGCTTACTTCCTGGAGGACGTTGTCGATGAGCTTCCAGAACACTGCTCCGCATGTCTCTGGCGCATCCCTATGGCCTGGAGGCAGGATGCCGTGCTCCTTCAGCCATGGATCATTCTGTAACGCCTAGAACCGTGAGTATCAAAGCCATGGTCCAGGCAGAAGTTGATGAGATCACTCACCGACATGTTGAGCGTTCCGGCCTCGATCAGGCGAGACCGTAACCACTGCTTCATTTCCTCGCTCCTGAGCATCTCGGCCAGCTTGCTTTGGCTCGCCTTCTTCTCTTTGGCCCGCTGCGCAGCATCTCCTTTCAGGATAGGCGGTGTTCCAGCCGGCAACCGTTTCGAGTTGATTGGTTTCGTGCGAGACATGCGAGCGGCCAGCGCCCCGCCGGATTGCCCTTGCGATTGAGCATTGTCGACTGGACGTGGATTGCGGTCTGGTCGAGCGCCATATGGCTTGTTGGTTTGTCGATGTCGGCTATTAGGCTGTTGAGGTGGTCGACGCGGGAGCGGGCACGAAGGCGGTGGTGGCGGGATAAAGTCATGGTGGGATGACAAGACGAGTAGTCGTGGAGGTGGTTTGCGAAAGCGAACAGAGGGAGGTCGAGGCGGGGGAGGGGGAGGAGAGGTCAGCTCAAATTCGTTGATATCGGTCCAGTCCACTTCCATGTCTGTGATGATAATGAGATGAGAGACAAGTGGGATGAAGAAGCGATTCAATCATCAGATACTCGTCTCAACAGAGGAGAACGGGTGATTGCTTGAGACAATCAAGGGAAGGGAATTCAAATGCAGAGAAAGGAAGATTCGGTATATGGCGGATCACGCAGTGGAATGGACCTGCAGGAATAGGATACTTCGTACTCACTTGATCTGTGGTGGTACCATCTGCACCAATCGTTACGCGCCTGCCTCGTCCCATAGCTCCTCGTGGTGGACGAGCTCCATTCACACCGTCCACCTCCATACCTGGTGTCCCGTCCTTCTTGATCCCGCGTAATGCGGAAGCTAGGCCTCGAGCTGACGGAGCGCCGGACGAAGATCCCCTGATGGATAAAGAGGATGATTCTCCCTGCTGCTGCGAGGTAGACGCCGCCGCCAGAGCTTGTTGAAAGGCCGACATGATCAAATCAAGGACGCGAGGGTGATCACCGGACGCGAGTCCAGGTTGATAAGACCGTTGGACGTGTGGCCGAGGAGTCGCGGTGAGATCAACCTTCTTCGAGACCAGCTCTTCTGCTCACAGGCGAGTTCTGCGATTGACAGAAGGGGTAGACAGTGAAGTGGAATACTGTATGATGTAGTTGACGGTAACCACAATACAGCTCAGCTGTGTGTAAAGGGTGGCGGCAACACTAAAATCGGCTCGCTAAAATGTGCCCTGAATAGGCGCCTTAGTAGTTGAATGCACGACTTTACCATTCGGTTGAATCCACCGATACACGCTTTGCATCACCTTCTTCTCGTACAGACGCATCGGTCAACTCGTCATGCCCGCCGCCACAGCGTCTCTACCGAACGGTAATGGCCCATCGACAAATGGTCATCATGAAGGGAAGGTCAAATCGTCTTCGGTCAAATCGAGAGGAGCCCTCAAGAGGCTAAAGGCAAAGGCGAAAGCTGCGCGAGCGGGGACCGAATCAGAAGCAGAGACCGATACGCAGAGCGAGGCAGAGGTGAGCACAGGTCCTCGGTGCTAGAATGCAGAAAAGTCGAAACTGATCGTCGCCGTAGTCCGCGACGTCTTCGGTGTCCACAGCCCCTAGCTCGATAGACATTTCCATTCCCGATCCATCCGACCCTAGCTACGCAGCCTTCGCATCCATCTTTGCGCACTTTAACGAGCAAGGAGAAGGAGAGGGCGAGAACTCTCTGTACGCTGGTGCCTCGAAGCCGGAAGTATATTGGTCAGATGAGGAGGATGAGGATGACGAGGAAAACAAGGCAAAGGCGGCAAGACGGGCTGCGGACGAGGAAGGTTTGACCAGGCGACAAAGACGAGCTCAGGCGGTGCGTCGATCCACCTTGCAGGTCTCATGTCAACCATCGCTGACTGTCGGGGCAGAAATTGACAGTGCCGGAGTTGAAGCAGCTTGTGGATCGTCCGGAGGTCGTCGAGTGGTTTGACTGTGATGCGAGAGATCCTCGTCTACTCGTCAACATCAAATCGTACCGAAAGTGGGTATCAACTTTCAAATTTGGTTCCAAATAGCCTCAGAGCTGAATGTCATAGTACTGTACCTGTACCAGGTCACTGGAATTCAAAGCGAGACTACTTGGCAGGAAAAAGGGGTATCGAGAAACCACCCTATCTCCTTCCACGTGAGCCTCTAGTCGTTAGTCCAAAGTGCACAGATAGCTGATGAACGCAGCTTGGATTGCAGAGACGGGAATTGGAGAGCAGCGAGACGCTGTCAGAGCCAAAGAGGCCAGTCAGACGCTGCGTCAGAAAACGCGAGAGAGGGTGCAACCGAAGATGGGCAAGATCGATATCGACTATCAAAAGTTGCACGATGCGTTCTTCAGGTATCAGGGCAAGCCCAAGATGACCAAGTTCGGCGAGGCGTGAGTAGCTCTTGGCCCTCATGACCTCGTTAGTCTGATGTTCCTAGGTACTACGAGGGTAAAGAGCTGGAAACCGATCTACGGACCAAAAAGCCAGGAGAGCTGTCCGAGGAACTTATTGAGGCCTTGTCGATCCCACCCTTGGCCCCACCGCCTTGGCTGATTGCGATGCAACGGTTCGGACCACCGCCTAGTTATCCGAACCTGCGTATCAAGGGATTGAATGCGCCGATTCCGGCTGGGTAGGTCTCGACCAGAGTCGCGCCATACGTAGCCCGTACTGATGAACCAGCGCTCAATGGGGTTTCCATCCAGGAGGTTGGGGTAAACCACCTATGGACGACTTCAACCGACCTCTGTACGGAGACGTCTTTGGGGTTATGCAAGGCGCGGAGATTGCCGTGAGTCTGTCGTTCTGAGACGAGGAAGATAGCCCACCGCTGACACGTCGCAGGGCCAAGACCAGATTGACCGTGCACTGTGGGGCGAGATTGCGCCGATGGAGTACGACGACGAAGAGGAGGAAGAAGAAGAGGAAGAGGAAGAAGAGCAGGAGGCAGAAGAGGAGGACGACCGTCGCCGACCTCCTGCCGATGGACTCGAAACACCATCCGGCATGGCCACGCCATCCGGTCTGCACTCTGTCACATCGACCGTTCCCGGAGGTCTCGAGACGCCCGAGTTTGTCGAGCTGCGCAAACAGAGGAGACAGGAAAGCGAAGCTCCTGGTCCAGGACCGTCTCAGCCCAGAGACTTGTATCAGGTCATCCCGGAGCGAGAGGCTGCGAGCCGTGGGTTCATGGGCAGCAGTACGAGCTACGACATGTCGAGTGTTGGACACGGTGGTCCTGCTGTACTGGGCGCGGACGATCTGAGCAAGAAGGTATGTCTTCATTGCGACTTGGAATCACGGGGCGTATACTGACAAACACAGCGAAAAGCAAACGACGTCGAAGTGTCGATCGACACCGACGACGAGCTCACGCAAGAACAGCTCAAGGCGCGATACGATGCTTCCCGATCATCCGCCAGCCGCGTACACGTACCAGGTGCCAACGCCGATAGGAGCGGTTTCGACGATGTGGTCAGCGACCAAATGAAGAAGCGGTCCAAGCCGCAAGACAAAAAGGGCGGCAAGGAGAAGGAAAAGTTCAAATTCTAAGCCTTAGCTCGTGTTGCTTAGCTCCTTGACACCATGTATCAACATACTGCCGCCTGCGGTTTCGAGCACCCGTATGCATGTCTAGGTGTGGTGCTCATCTTGGACTTTTTGTCATCATGTTCGTACCGTGACATTATGCTCATGCTCATGCCTCTCTCGCTCTGCCGGCGGACTCGCAACTGAATCTCGTCCTCCTCGTCCCCGCCTTTCTTGTGGCCTACATTAAGCCTCCTGCTCACGCTCCCCCGTACCCCTGACTTCTACGTTGATACCTCGGACTCGACTGTCCTTGCTGCGCTGGACCTCCGAACGGATTGTTGGATCCTGGTCCCGAACCCGCTGCGCTCCCATTATGATACGGGCCCGAAAAGCTCGCTCGGGCTTGATGACCTCCTCCGCCTCCACTACCTCCTGGTGAAGCGTGATACGCCTGATTCGGTTGGAGGGGCGTGTACATCATACCCATCGAGGGGTCTCTTGAATCGAAAGCGTCAAAGCCGCCGGCCGCCGGTCCACCAGTAGCGGCTGGAGGGGGGAAAGCCGGTAAGAAGCCCGGCGTGTTGGGTACACTCGGATGCGAGGGGATGTCGAATCGGTAGCCTGCCGCAGTTGGCGAGTGGGGCGTCAGACTGATGTGTGGCTGCATCTGGTAAGACGCCGAGTTTTGGGGTCGATGACCGTGAGAGTGACCGTGAGTATGTGAGACAGGTGGACCAGGCGGCATATGACCGTACGGACCAGGCATCATCCACCCCGTGGAAGCGAGCTCGGCTTGTTCCTGCAGGTACTCGAGTTGTGGGTAGCTCGTATTGTGCAGCGACGACTGCTTGGAATGGCCTCCAGCCTGACGCCGTTCCCATTCTCGAATAGCGTCGTCTCGATTCAGGACAGGCGTGAGGTTTCGTTGACCAGATGGGTCCGGTGCTGAGTAATGAGTGAGGCGAGCGAGTGCAGGTGGGATAGCGTCCATCTGATTGATTGTGTTGGCGCGATTGCGGGATGCAGGGTAGTACGAGTTGGGAGGTGGATTGGTGGGCGCCATCATTGGTGGGTTTGGTCGTAGCGAAGTATGCGAACTCGACGACTGCAGCGTCTGGGATGGTACACGAGGCTGATAGTTGGCCGGCGGTGGGCCCATGTTGTTTGATGACCGAGCTTGACCCCAATTCGGCTGTGGAGGCGGCATCTGCTGACCGCTGGGTATGCGGTGGTGCTGAGCATATGAGGCTTGTGCTGACGACTGGTCGTAGGCTTGGCCGTAGATCTGTCGTGGCGCACTTTGTACAGTGCTCGACGATGTGTTGTAGGTAGGCTGTGACGGCATCTGGTGGCCGTAAGTCCCAGCGTCGGAGTACACTCTCTGTCCGTGTGCTCTTGCCGCAGTAGGGCTTTGGGCGAGACCCCCGTACTTTTTGCTGGAATCGTGGGTCGGTGTGTCGGGCGTCGGGAAGGGGGTTCTCTTGGAGGCAGGAGCGGAAGGCTGGTGGGGTGAGTGCTGATCTTTGTTCGACACGGGAACGCTTACCTGGAATGGCCCGGTAAACTTTTCGCCAGTGATGAAAGGGTGCTTTGACGCTTGTTGAGGCGACCACCTCCGTATAGGGTCAAGATTCAGGAGACCTTCGACAAAGTCGACAAATGCCGTTCGTTGTGCCATCTCTGGAGGCAAGGTTAACTGGACTCCCTCGTCAGGCGTATCACACCACTCACCCTTATCGATGTCCGACTGCTTGGCGTTCTTCTTCGAGAATGGATACTCCATGATGATGTCTTTGAGGCGCGTCTGCTTGAAGTACTGCTTGCTTGGCGACTCGTTCGTCCGGTGTTCGGCGGCGTACTGCTCCATAGGTTTGAGACTGTACGTCTTGCGTCCCTGAGATACGTGACAGTTGAAGAATTCGTGAGTCTGCTTGCCGACCTCCAATAGATGTGAAGGTGGATTGCTGAGAGAAGAGTTAGAGGGGAGTTCCCGTGGGCGGAAGTAAAGACTCACCCAAGCATGTCGGTAATGCGGGATACCTGGTTGTATTCGCTCGTACCAGGAAACAAGGGTAGACCTAGGAAGAGCTCGACTACGATACAGCCCAAAGACCACATATCGATCGACGTCGAGTACGGTAGGCCAAGCAGGACCTCTGGAGAACGGTAGAATCGTGACTGGATGTAGGTGTAAACCGTCTGCATCTCGTGACAAGCCGAGCCAAAGTCGATGACCTTGATCGAGGGTGATTGCAGTCTGACAACGTCAGCATGCATGGTAGCGGTACTAGACGTACGTTTTAAGAAGGATGTTTTCGGGTTTGAGATCACAGTGAATCAG
Organism: Tremellales sp. FJII-L8-SW-PAB2; assembly: GCA_022813505.1. Taxonomy (NCBI): domain Eukaryota; kingdom Fungi; phylum Basidiomycota; class Tremellomycetes; order Tremellales; species Tremellales sp. FJII-L8-SW-PAB2. The sequence goes on from JAKLMH010000003.1 coordinate 555,758, forward strand.
TCTCGCGTCTTTGAGAACCGCTAGGCATTCCAGCAGTTGAAGAGTGAAAACCTTGACGAGCTGGGTGCTGAGACCTTTGAATTGATTTTGCTTGATCAATTCGTAAAGATTTGACGAGAGGCATTCGAAGACGAGGCAGAGGTGGTTCTTGTGCGTGAACGAATCGTGCATCCGAAGGATGTGGTATTCGTCACGTGGATCGTGCGTGCCGTTCAGCTACACATTTAGCGAAATCTATATTTGCGGAATCTGACTGACCAATTCAAGGATGGCGACTTCCATCTTGCTCTGATTGAGGTAGGCCGGCTTGTTCTTGACGACCTTGACGGCGTACAGCTCATGCGTACGCATGTTTTGGCATTTCACCACCTGTCCGAAAGTTCCTTGACCGAGGACATCCAGAATGAGATACCTGAGCATCAGCCAAGGTCCTTGATAGGCTGTGCTCACCGGTCACCGCCATGTTCTCCACCGAGTATGTCGTTCACATATAGGATGTAATCCCAGTCCTCGTTGTCGGCCCCGTCGTTGTGCACTGGCTTGCTCGGTTTCGTCAACACCCGCCGCGGGTTGTCGGATGTCTCGTAGCGGAATTGCGGATTGCTAAGCGTGTACGTCTGTGCCAGCTCGGAGGTCAAGCACTTGAGCGGCTGGACGCGTCAGCACGGGCGGACGAGTCGACTTACGCTGAGGTATTTGCCTGGCTTGACTGGGTCCGCACGCCGTCCGTTGGAGTGCGCATTGACGATGGGCTTGAGGTCACTCTCATTGTCGACATTGCGGAATCCCTGTAGAGGCGTAGCCCTGGTCGAACCACCTCGTGAGGAGCCTCCCCGCATCGATGCGTCTTGTTGTGAGGAATGACCCGAAGGGAAAAGTTGCTGCGACTGCGACCGGATATTTGGAGGGGCGTGACGTGGGGAGGAAGGGGCGTAGCCACCCCACTGTGACGAGGTCTGGGAGGGAGAAGCCTGACCGCTGTGCGCGCGCAACAGACTCGTGTCGAAGGTCGGTGCGCCGCCCATGATGGGTGATGATCCCTCGTAAGGGTTCATCATGGGAGAATGCGGGCTGAGATCGTTGCGGTGGAACGGCGATGCCGAGTGGTCCGACATGGGCGACCTCATCGAGCTACCCGAGGCGAGTCGCTGATTCGTGGGCGGTCGATAGTCGGCCCACTGTGTGCTGGAGGGACCTGGATCAGACGCGCGAGGAAGGTATGGATTCGGCATAGCCGTGCTTCCAAAGTTGACAGGACTGGGATCCGATGGCGTACTCGAGTCTGGGCGAGCTTGGGATTGCGTAGGGCGACTGAGATGTGAAGGTACGGGAGGTGGGTTCATACTCGCTTGATATCCTCGAGCGCTTGGCGGAGGGCCGATGGACGACTTGCTCGTATCCCGGATCGGAGATGCGAACATTCCGCTACCAGTTCCTGCACCATACCTCATGCCTCCGACCCAACCCGGGTCTGACCCGAGATCGTCGGTCATGTCCATATTCCCCAGCCCTGACTCGACGTCGTCCGACGCGTACGCATAAGGATCTTTCTTTCTCGCTCCGAGAGACGCACTTCTCGCTAACGACCCCAAGCCGGAGGAAGCCGAGGTCGGCGGTGCCAAGTCTTCGTTCCGTTGCTGATAGTACGAAGCCATGTGATTGCCCGGCCGCGTGTTGGGAGGAGGAATGGCGCCCGCAGAGTGAGGTGGTGCTCCAGCACCGATCTGCGGTTGTGGGAAGGAAATGCTGTGACGATGATGATTCTGACCCCCACCGGATGTCGCCGGTGCCGGTAGCGAGTCCATATCGGTCCGTATGGGCGGTGGGATCGTTGGACCCTGTTGATTGAAGAGAGGAAGCTGGAAGCCGTTTGCTTGGTTGTACGTCTGTTCTTGAGGGTCGTAAAAGGAAGCTGGACGCGACATGCCGATGTTCACAGAAGGAAAGGAAGGGTGAGCGCGAGATCACACTGCCGAAGGGCGATTATCGGTCCGTCCTCGGGTGCAGAGCGAGCGTCGCAGCTATACTTGACGGTGATCAGGTCGTGATGTCTCCCGGAAGCCCGAGAGCTGCTAGGCTCGCTGTTAGCATTTCTCGCTCCTTACACGGGAGGCACCACTTACTGAGCTCACACCGCCGTCTGACACTGCTCCTGTCCACTAATGTAGGTGTCCCCCAAATCAGGAAAGATCTATCGCACCACACATGGACAGAGCGGACGCCGAGTGACGACTTTCGTTGTAGGCAATCGCTATCTCGTCGCTCAATTCCTCCGATGGAAGTTGCGGACACCGCAGTGCTGGGACTACCGCGAAGTCTCCTGCAGCTGGCGGTCCAGATTAATGGGCGCAGTGAACACCGTCCGTGTGGAGCCGACTCCGATGTTGACTGCTTGAATTTGCTACGTGCAGCTATGTAATGCTAGCGAGTGGTATTGCAAGAGCGAGAGAGAGGAGACAGTAGTGAGCAGTGGACGAAAGGAACGCGCCGAGGTAAACCGGTGAAGGAAGCACGTGGCTCGTGGCTCTCGCTCGTGCTGTTGTGGCGCCGCATGACTCGTCCACACTCGATGTCATACAGTATCTACAACAAGAATGTAATGGGCAGCAATTCTTCCTGTCTCAAGGTCTCATACACTCCGCCATCGTTGACTTCCAGCTCCGTTATCAACTCCCTTGCTCGACTGGGGCCGATGCTCGACAGGAATAATCGCAAGGCGATGGTTTCCGGACAAAGCCCAGGCTCGCCCTTCCAGACCTGTCGTCGCGCCAACTCCAACGCGAGCAGCCTTCGGAGAAGACGAGCGGGCACGTACTCGAGGTGGGAAGAGATGTGTCGGCTGTTGACAGTGAAGGAGGCCAGGAATGCTTCGATCGAGGGTAGTGTGAAGTAGGTTTGGGCGAGGGGTGACTCTCGGATCAGGTTGGTGAGCCCGTCCTTTCCTTCCTCAACCGCCTTGCGGAGAGTCACTTTATCCTGAAATCTCAGCGACAACACCTTTTTGAAGTGCCCTGACTGTAGGTGGCATACGGGATGGTCCCCCTTCACCGGGCGGAAACAAGGATATCTTCCTTTGGATCGTTGGTTCAGGTGATGCAACACACTGAACATGACGACTGGGCCTTCTTGTTCGGCCAGAATAGACTCCAAGTGACCTAAACGGGACTAAATGAGTCAGTAGTGCTTGGAAACTTTGGTTTGATTGACTCACGTTCAAACGAATGTTGTCCTCCTCCAGAACCCGACCTCTCTCCTCCAAAACCCGACCTCTTTCCTCCAAAACTCGACCTCTCTCCTCCAAAACTCGACCGCTCTTCTCCAAAGCCTGGACTCTCTCCTCCAAGGCCTGGATTGCGTGCTTGGACTCCGTCAAACTCGATTTGACTTCGCTAGCTCGCGTCCCCGCTCGCTTCAAGGCGTTCTTGAAGCGATCGTCAGCATCAAGTTCTGGGAAATGTTCAGCGTACCCACCTTACGACTCCTGACGTCCTCATTCCAGCTATCCATGATTGGTCCGCTACCGGCAAAGACAGAACGAGGACCAGAGAAGGGTTGAGTAGGAACGACAACCCGCATTCGCGGATCGCGCAGGTCGACAGGGAGGAGTTCTCGCAGGCAGTCGCTGAGGGTTCCGGGCTCCAGCTCTTTTTCGATCGGATACGGAATCTCGAAGTATTTGGCTCGAACAAGTCGGTCCTCTGGCAGAAGTAGAGTAATCTGGACGAAGTTGGGAGAATTGGCGTTGGGAAGCATGGCGATCGATACACCTTATGACAGATCACAGGATGATAGCGGGCACACGGGACAGGTCAAGGTTACACGGGATGGGTAGGGCGGAACACGGGATGGGTAAGGCGGAACACGGGTGCAGTCACATGGGACAACTGAGTGAGAAACGAGGGGGAGACAAAGCACAATTGCGCATGCATGCGGTGGTGCGTACAGGACCTGAATGTTGGTTCACCTTCGTCACGCTGGGTTAGACAAGTTGGGTTTGCGTTCGCACAGCAGATGACGCAGGAATGCGCGGGCAATTTCAGTCACCGGGAGACGCGAGTCGATTATGCCCTTGCATTCACCTGATCTACCATGTCGCGTTACAACCTAATCCCCTCGCCCCAACTTGTCCAACGCTCGCACACCTTGCTCGTCCCACTCTGCCTTGGTGACCCAGAAAGCTTCTCGGTCCTTCATGATATCCGCAAGTACCGCACCGCCCAGGAAAACCATGTGTTTCCTTCGAGGCGGATCTTCTATTCGGATCTTGAAGTTCTGTATCCTGTTCAGCTATACCCTCGTCTAAAGTTTGGGACGGTCCCACCTTTAGCCTCGAACCGTCACCCCCCAAGACCCTCGTCAAATACAACTGCTTCATCTCCTTCTCCAACCTCGATGGGAATCCTGGGTACATCGAAGAACCACCTGAAAGCACAATGTGCTTGTATAGCTCGGAACGAGTGTCGACCGCAGCCTGTTGAATGGTTTGGAAGAGTAGTTCTGGAACGTCAGTCTGGCTTCGAATCCCATCACGCGACTGGCGACGCACCTGCGACTCCCGGCTGCTCGACGTCGACGAGGTGAGGCTGAAACATGCATTCTGGCGCTTCGTATCGCTCAGATCCAACCTTGATGACACGTCCGTCGGGGAGCTACAGAGTCAGTATCCCTTCTGGTCGGCCTCGACTCACTGTGTAGCTCTCCACCAAGGTCGTGGTCTCCTCCGACAGCTTCTTGTCCATCTCCAAGTCGTAGCTCATGAAACAGAGCGCCTCTTTGATCCCTCGCACAGTCTCAAAGTCGGCAGTCCTCTCGAAAGCGTATCCTCGCATGAGAAGAAGCTTGATGAGGTACCGGGTGACGTCTCGTCCGGCAACGTCCAATCGCCGTGTGAGGTGTGGGAGCGCGAATCCATCGTAGACGGGGACAATGTGTGTGACTCCATCTCCTGAATCCACTACGACACCAGTCTGTAGACCTACAACGTCAGCCAGATCTCCAACCCCAGCTGCCCGACCCACCTTGAGCGTATAGCGTCAGGACAGCCTGGATGGCCACATAAACACCGCCGAATCCGTACTCCTCAAACATGACCTCGCACATCTTCTGCCTGTTGACCTTTGGGTTCATCGGTGGCTCCGTCAACAGCACCTTCTGACCCTTGGTATCGACCTTGAGCTTCTGATCAAAGGTGTAGTCCCAAAGATGTCGCATATCCTCCCAATTCTTGACGATACCGTGCTCCATTGGCTGCGTCACTTGAAGGTACGAGCGGTTCTCGGCTGCCTCATCACCGACCATCAAGTCGCGAATAGAGTTTGAGCCAAGTCTCTCCTCCGCTCGCAAGATGGGTCGACCGACGATAGAGGGGAAGACTGTGGGCTCTCAGCTGCGTATCACGCCAGAGTGGGGGAGCGTACCATGTTCGGGAAAGTTGGAGCCGGCATAACCGCATTTGACGAACTGTATAGATCGGTATGTTGTCCTCTTCTGCGCGTACAGAGAGATGCTCACCCCGGTACCATTGTCCACAACGAGCGGACGGGACTCCATAATGTCTAAAGCGCGGGCGCAGCTACTTGGGCGACGTTGACGGTTGCTTTGGCTGTTGACGCTCGGCCTTCCCAGTCACTTGCAGCGAGCAGACACACAGAACAGTCTCGAAGTCCCTCGTGAGATTGCTCTAGGCGATGGTCTGTTTGATGTCAAGTCAAAGTAGTGTAAAGGCGAGCAAGAGCCATAGACATGTACTGGCGTTGAAGGGGACAGCAATGACGCACCCAGCACCCAGTGAGCGCCCACGCAGAGTGCCACAAACCCTGAATGCAAACATATCGCCGGATAATCAGCTTTGTGCCTGAGCAGCCATCTTGTTGATGCAAGTCGACGATTAAAGTGGCAACCTGTCTTGACAATCGACCAAAGATGGTGTGCAAAAAGTGCGAGAAGGTAAGCAGTAGCCCGCGAGTTGGTCAGTAGTTCATTCAGCTGACGTGCATGCAGAAAACATCCACGTTGGCCGCTCCCGACCCCTTTCAGCCATCTTCGTCTACGCGTAAAATCGGCGAGAACAAGCTGCTCAGCTCGAGAGCTAGGGCATCGCCCTACGTCAAGCCAGGAGCAGGCGGAGCTGGCAAGGGCAGTATCAACCCTTACGGCAACAAGTGCATAGACTGCAAGGTGAGTCTCGCGTTACCACTGTAGGCCATGCTCCGACCGGCTGACCGAATAGCAATCGGTCCAGCAGAACAACGCAACACGCTGTCAGAAATGCGCGTATAAGAAGGGTCTATGTGCCATCTGCGGCAACATCGTGCTAGATACGAGCCGTGAGTGGTCTTGTTTCCCTTCGAGGCTGATATTGACGTGAGGTTCAGGCTACAAGCAATCAGTCAAGTAATCCACTTTCAGACACCACACAACCATTCGCGTTTCATCATCAGGTCATTACCATCACGCTGAGGCGGAGTTGTATTCTACTGTATGCAACTATAGACAAGAAGCTCACGCTCGACACCGGGTCGCCAAAGCTGGAATCTAGAGACACGTAGGCCGGTACGATCACGCCTTGCGCATAAAGTCGCCGAGACGCGAGAGCCGATTGGTTTTCTTTCGCACGCTGCCAGAGGTAGAGAGGGTGTCGGCGCCAGCAACAGTATCGCTGCTCTTGTTGCTGCCAACGAAGCTCAGTCGACTGCCGAGTGATAGGAGCGGGTTGGGTTGAGAAGTAGACGGTGACGAGATGGGCGATTTGGCTCGCGATGACGATGGAGAAGGAGCACGTCCATTGGCTCCATTTACTCCGTTCGTCCGATGTGGCGAGCTCAATGGGGATGAAGTCCTTGGTGCTGATGTCGCCTTCTGACTCTGTGGCGAAGGACCGACTCGTAGTGGCGGTAAAGCGTAAGGGGCAGTCACGGTGATGGAAGGATGGGAGGAGACGTCCGAGTGTCGGGGAGAGGCGGGGCCAAACAAGCCGTTTGGCGTGGGGTCGAGGTCTAGCGGAGGCAGTGGTCCCGCTTGCTGTTGCGAAGATGATCGATGAGACAGCGTCGCCAATTCGTCGGGGAAGGATCGCATAAAGTCTGGATGATCAGTCTGGGCCAGAGACCGGCACAGTTGAATCAACTCTCACGACTTCTCAGAGCCTCGTGAAATGCGGAATCGCGACAGATCGTCCCGTGCAGATCCAGTGCTTGTTGGATGACACGAGCATAGTCCAATATGCAAGCCCTGAGGACTTCCACTTGATCCTTGTCGTCTGGGTGTCTGGCCGCATACTGCTCGCCAAGGAACGTCTGGCGATACAGTTTGATCCCACCTTGAACGGGCGAGTCCACCGCGCCATTGATAGCTGTCCCGAACTGTTTGACACTGACTGATCAGCATGACTTCCGCTCAAATCCCAGAAACGTACTCTGGAAGCCGCGATCGAGAGCCGGTCTGCGACTTTAGATTCACGGTGGCCTGCTTGACGCTTTCTATCGCCGCATTGACAGGACTGAGGTGTTCGTACCGAACCTCGACCACCTCGCTGCGGCTCAAAACGCCAGGGAAGGTGTCTTTGGCTGGACGGCTGTCAGCAAGCGATCTCGTGGCACGACAGACGTACTTGTCAAAGTGGTCTTTTCGAGCCAAGTCATGACAGCGCTTCCGTCGTCCTCGACAGAATTCATCGACGGTGAAAAGTTGACTCTGTACGGCCGTAGGCTGGAAAAGGTGTTGACGCCATTGTGGCGGTAGTAATGCTGGACATTTTCGTTGACAGTATCGGCAAACATCGGCAGGGACAAGTCGGGCTCGGGGGTGACAGTGGTGACCCAGATGATCTGGTCGGTTCCGGCTCGTTGAGGAGGCGGAGGTTGCATCTTTGACTTGTGCAGCGTAGCCTCGGGATACTTGGTCTCGAGAGTGTCGCAACTGGGGACCGAGTAAGGACTGATCTTCATGTCGGCTGGTCACCGAGACTCACAAATCTGCGAATTGCTGCCATGGCTCGCCATGGATCACGAACTCCTTGCCTTGGTTCATGGCGGCTCCGTACTCGCCGTAAAACGCCTGGGACAAGATCAGCTAGGTGCGTAGAAACACGTTACCAATCAGCTTACCACTCGATAGTATTCCGGCTTTTGTCGACGAGTACTGCCAAATTGCTCCCATAGCTTGGCTTGGTAAGACGAAAGTTCGGACAACCTGTCGACATTCCAAGTCTTCTGGCGATGCTGTTGCACCAGTTCCTCGACGAGCCCCAAAGAGTGTTCGTACGCTTGCGCCTGGGCTAAGCTGATGTCAGCTTACATCCACGCCAGTTGTGAGTTCACTTGCCATAATAATCTAGACATTGATGGTAGATCGCTTCTTTGCGCTCGAATTGTGTTTGAGCAGGCAAAGCGAGGCCACCTTCTCCACATTCGTCCACCCTGTCGCCATCTGCCTTCCACTCGTACATGTCGGCGTGTAATTTGAGAGTCAGACCGGCAGACAACCAGTTCTTTTCCTTGACAAAGATGTCCTTGAGTTGATGGACGAAGCGGATGTAGAGCCCGTCCCGGCCAATCCGGCGGATAAAGTCGAGCATCTGGTAAGTCGCTGCCGCTCGTTCGTCTGCCCATGCCGATGTATCCGGCAGCTCCCGGACATTGTCGAGGAGGGCAATGAAGAGCTCAATCTCCTCGAGGAAGAGGCCGACCTTCGCATGAAACTTGTCATCGATGGACGGACCGTTCTCAAACACATGGCGGAGCTCAGTGACGAACCAAGCGCGAGAGGCGGGCTCAGCGGGAGATGCGCTTCTGCTGGAGAACTGTCGGTTGATTAGCCAAGCTCGAATAATCCTTGGTGGGGACTGACCAGCTTGTCCAATTTACCAAAGACCTCCGTCTCGATGGTGTCGAACTTGCCATCCAGGATGTACTCGGCATAAATCATCGAAAAGAGTATCTCGACCGCCGCTCTGCACGTCTCGTCGTGGCCCGACATACACAACGAGAGAATCCTCTCTGCCAAGCTGGTGAAGCGAGTCTGATACTGTCGCGTCGTCAGCGCTTCACTCTACAGCATGTTCTGACACCGACGCAACTTACACCTCCATACCGAGGGCTTTCGCCGGTCGTGTCCGCTTCGTCGATAGGCCAGCCTATCGCGTTCCACAAACGGACCAGCAGATTGACGCTTTCCTCCCTCAGGTCTCCAGCGATGATCCAGCCAGCTCGTCGACGTTGATGAGTGTGTTCTTCGAGCGTCAAGGCGTCCGATAGGCATATGTCGCACAAAAGCTCGAGACATTCATTCCATAGAGGCACGTCAAAGCCGTCCGAATCCTTGACGGACGGGATGAACGCCTCTTTCTCGAGCAACTCCGTCGCCGACATCATGAGACGAACAATCGCTCCGTGCGCCATCAGCGTCAGCGTGAGCCATTGTTTCGGGAAGGCGTCCGCGGCGATGACCGATTTGGCGAACTTGAAGATCGACATTAAAGTCCGTGAGCACGTCGATGCGCCTTCGATCTCCAACATCTCTGACAGCCATCGCGACAAGTTCTGAGCGGGGCTGGCGAAAACGAGAGACAGGATGACCACGGCCGCTTCGGCGAGTCCACAGTTGAAGATCTCCGATTGAGGCGGCAGACCCGCTTCGTCCGTCTGCTTGTGTTGGTCCGATAGCGAAGGTGGTGGAAGCTGAGCGAAAAGAGCGAATGGGTGAGACATGGGGAACACGTCTGGAGTCTGTTTCCAGATGGTTCCGCCAGCTCGTTGCCGATCGAGTGTGTCGAGAGCCGTTCGGCCATTGAGCTCCTGGTAGGATTTGACAAGACTTGGGAACGTCAGCCACAAGACCGCGTCAATACAAGGGAAGCTCGCCTTGGCAGGAGTGTCAGGCAGTATTCAAGATTATCCTCTTCTTGCAATCGCAACGCTTCGTCTTCTTCTACCAGAGGAGAGACGTGCCATTCTTGCAGCTTGTTCACCATCCAAGCCACAACCTAAGAGTCAAACAGGAGTCCACCCGTCAGGTGCTGTGCAACTCACAGTCACGGCTAAGCGATTGCACTCCATCCACTTGATGCGTTTCGCGTCCTTGGCCGAAGGGGTGTCACTGCCATCATCTCGATGACCATCGTAGTAGCCTAGATGTGGTCGGATCCAGCGGATCATGGCTGGAACCAGCATCGCCCGTGCTTCTGCCGTGTCGAAAGTGCTTCGAACCACTTGCAAAAGCAGTACCAGCTTGTAGACAGCTATGCTGCCCTTTGTATCGGTCAAGGCGTCTGCGAAGGAGATGATGATCTCGGCGATCTCGATAGGGGTGAAGACTTGAGCGAGATGAGGCAGAATGTCGGCGTAATGCTGTACCGCCAACGTCTGCGTACCGATCAGAGTGCGATCTTCGGATTTCATGAGTGTGTCGAGTTCGCTGAGGATATTTTTTACTTGTCGTTGAAAGTCTGCCTCGATATGTGCCGAGGTCGCGTCCAGGCCTATCCCCTTTGCCCGATCCAGTGCGCGAGCACGGACGACAAATCGGAAAACAAGGTGCCAGACTTTGATGAACGCCCTGTACTCTGTCGTGCTCGGGCTGGCCATGGTCGTCTTCATCGCGCGGAGGAGGTTGAATGACGAAGCGGGGAAGGCGAAATGATCGGTTATGTAGATATCGATGACGGCGTCAAAGTTTGCGAATCGCCGGTCGGCAGTCATAGACAACACCTTGACCAGAGCGTTGAATACCATCTCGTCTATCTCGTCCTGTTTCTCTCCCAGATTCGACACCATGATGCCGAACAAAGAGTCGAGGATGGCCGGAACGAACTTGGCGAGTTCTTCTTCGCCAATGAAGCCAAACATCTGAAGCACCTCGGCCAGCCGATTTGGTTCGGCTTGCAGCTCCTTTCTGTTGAGAAGTGCACGCAGCGTGTCGTTGCTCGTGTGGACATTGGAGCAGAGAGATGACTGCAAAGTCATACGGTCTCGCAGTGGGGTCATATTTTTCGCGGCTGTGGTAGACAGGACCGGCTCGTCGGCAGATGTGTGCGGCGCATCGAAATACAGCTTTGGCGAGGGCTGCAAATTCTTCTCCATCCGATACAGGACCAGCTCGTGCGTGCCGTCTCCGATGGACGAGTTCGTCGACAACAATGGCAGATAGGCGAACGCGAACGGCTTCTCCAGCTCGGTCGATTCGAGAGGAGCCGCGCTCTTGTCGCGACCTCTGAAGCGGACCGTGAGGAAGAGGTGGCACTCGGCGAGGTCGGGTCGAAGCGATATTTTGACCAGTTCGCCAAAAGTCGGGTGGTCAGTCTGGTGAAACACCATCGAATGATAGGTGGCGACCGGGGGTTCACCTGATCCTCCAGCAAAGATGGCACCCTGCACAACCGTGCCGTCAGGACGTTTCACCTCGACCGAGACTTGGACATCGCCCTGATGTGCCGGAACTGTCGACTTGCGCACTCGGATAGATCCACTGCTGGAAGAAACGGGAGCGAAGCTCGCAGAACAGAGTTTGATGTAGATGTCGTTTCTCGATGAGCCAGGATAGACGACATCCGGAAAGCTGAGCCGAGCGGATTGGGCGACATCCAGCAGGGTTCCGGGATGCTCGCGCACAAGCTGCGAGTACACTCCTCTCAGCGCACGAAGGTAGATAGCTATCGACTCGGCCCTGCGGAATCAGCCACCATACGATTAGTGAAGGGACTGACTTGTTGCTATTCTGGAATGCCTTGTGCCGACCGGCGATGATGTCCTCGTGCATCGTCGCGAATGAGGTTTCATCGCGAGGAACGTGTATAGGCATCGACACTTCCATTCCCGAGCCGACCGACTCACTCTCATGCAACAACTTCTGCAGCTGGGGAAGGGCGAGCACAGCGCACCCGAAAGGTCGCCTGAATGACGGCCTGCCTGCTATGATGTTCGTGGCGGTCGTATTGGCGGTCTCGACGGGTTGTAAAGTGTTGGCGCCAAAGCCCGAGGTGATTGAGAAGGAGTCATCGGTAGCGTTGGAGTCGAACAAGGAGGAGGTACGGCGGTTGGTGCGGGTTTCAGAGAGGAGGTTCCCTCTAGATCCGCGGAGGGTCGATGTACGCCGGGCGAGCTCCCCGGCGGCAACGGCTCCATCTGGCTTGGACCTCATCGCGCCGTTTCTGATGATCCGGCAAACCAGGTATACCAAAGTCGTCAGATCCTCCGTCTTGAGTTCCGTAAAGAGAGTTCGAAGCTTGCCCAATCGCTGTTCGGCATCGCGAGCCGGGGCACCCAGATGATTGAGGATGACGCAAAACTCTTCCGTCACGAAACGATTGTCACTCGCGTTGTATAGCGAAAAGTAGAGTTCTGCCGTCTCGCCTGCGGCGCACGGGCTGGCGATGAAGGCTTTGACGTCGAGGAACAGGTGGTGAAAGGAGCCAGACTGAATCTGCGGGACCTCTGTCGCCTTGTTCGAAACGAGCGAGAATGGTCGGCATACATCCGAGATGTCGTGGCGAGGCGTAGGCTGCCTGAGTAAAGAGTTTTTGCCGAACAGGGTGTCGAGGGGGATGAGGTCGATGTAAGCGAGCTGAGTGTGAGCCCAGGCCATCATGGGTGCACTCACCTGCACTTGGTAGACATAACACGTGATGCCGCTAATCCAGCTGGCGCCAGCAAAGTTGCGATCCCTGTCGACGACCATGACACTCCCGTCTTTCAAGCTCCTGACAATAACTTCGAGACCCTGGGCGACGTTGCATTTGACCAATCGCGATACGCACTCGCGCATGACTCTGGCTAGCTCGTCCTCGCTATGGGTCTGCGCAAGGATCTGCCTTCGGCCCACAAAGAGGCAGTCGATGTGCTGCATGACGATGTCGAAGAGACGGTATTCTCGATTGGCCAGATAGGTTGGCAAGCGCTTTATGTTAGCTGAGTCCTTAGTATCAGAGCTCACCTCGTGCCACTCTCGAATTGCACACGCAATCTCGTCCACCAGAGGCCATGCCTGGCCTGCTGCCGTGCTATCGCCCGCCGTGATGGTCGGTACAGGTGGCTGAGGTTTTGTGGCATGGGCGTGAGGTGGCGGTGCAGGCTGTCTGCCGTCGAGGAGCAAAGACTTGGGTCGATTGGGCCGTTTGATGCCATTGAGCGTTGATGGCAACTCCGCTGCCTTCGAAAATTCTGCCCCTGATGTGACATCCACCACCTCCCTTTGGCCGTCCGACTGCAAGCTATAGCCTTGCAGGTCGTCCCCTGATTCTTCCGGCAGCTCCGCCAGTGTGCGAGTCGCGTGGACCACTGGTGCTGCACCCAGCTCCCCACTCCCTTCGGTCAACTTTTCTTCGCCGTCTCGCATCGCGTCCTCGAATGCGGTTGCCAACGTCCCATCATCATTGAGTGCCCCAGGTACGATATGGACGATTGAAGCTGGAAAGATCCCAATGACCACCTGAGTATCGACTTTCGGTCGCGTGTAAGGAGGCGCCGTGCGAAAGTCGGGTGCCAGGTCACTCAGAGTTGCTGGCGGCACGACAAACCTGCAAGTCAGTTCCTCCCTCCTGACGGGCAAGACTAGCCACTGACCCTCGGTACCATGTCTCTCCTTTCGCGTCTTCGTCTGCACCGCTCTTGTATTCCTCGAATGCAAATAGCTCGTCTCCCACATCAAGCGACAGCTCATAGATGTTTCCAGCGCCGCTCTGACCACCGTCTCCATTCGATGAGCCAGGTGCTTGTACCCCAGACCAGCTGAAGCGGTTACGGAAATTGGGTGATTTGGGCGAGAGCGAGGAAGAGGTCGAGGGGTTGTGAGGGTGAATCACGAAACCGGTATGGATGTAAGGGAGGGGTAGCCATGACCCAGTCTGCCTCCTGATGACTCGGTCAGCTCAATCATTGCTCTGAGAGATGGGTGAAGCTGACACTTGCGGTCGCGAAGGCCCCGGTTCGACAGACGGTCCAAGCGTCACGCCGTTCATCCTACCTTCTGCACTCCACCTCTCGCTCTCGGCCAGTCGAGCTCGCGTCAGCTAGACAATGCGAGTTCCAGGTTGGTTGGACGAGATGAAGGGTCCTAGTCTGGCTTTGCTACCACCGCAAGTGTACACGCATGTAAGATAGATGTCGTCAAAGAGCAAATGCATGCATTTGAGCTGTTGATGAGAGTACGACTCCTGTTCAGCTGGATTTCAGTGCCTGAGCGATCGTGCAAGATTATCTACGCCCCCTTGGCTTACTTTTTCGCTATATCCCTTGTTCTTTCGAACTTTGCTCAGACCAGCATGGGAGTGGACTTCGTGAGGTGAGTCAGACGGGCCAGAACACAAGCTCCTGTAGGCGTCAGCTGAGCGACGTAGGGTATGCCCTCTCAAACAGACCTTTTCTCACACTCGCTTTCGGTTGTCGATCCGAACGGTGGACGCGCCCGTGATTTACCATCGCTTGCTCTTGTTCCGGATCAATAAGCCGACTGTAGATCATGGCCTTGGTGGCGGAGAACCCGGCGCTGAGGAAATCTGGAAAGCGCCGGAGCTTTATTGCATGGAGGAGACTTGCCCACATCTTGGTGCACCCCTCAGTCACGCCGCAATAGAGGATATCGAAGACAGCATGGCCATTGGTCAGTGACGCCAGCGATACGGATCCAGATGGGCACAGCTGACACAGCTCACAGTGTGCCCATGGCATCAATACGACTTCGGTGAGTACGCTGTCACGGTACATCAAGTCACGCTGACGTTCAAAAGACCTTCGCGATGGGTCCAGCTGTGAGCAGATTCGTCTTGATATCTAGCCGGTCGCTGACCTGCAGCTACTGGTCTGAAAGCTTGTACATATGGAGTGCAGGTCCGGGGAGAGGGCAAGGACGCTGAGATATGGGTCGAGGTGCCAAGAGAATCAGGAGCAGAAGAAACAGGTCGAAAATGGGAGCTTGTGGACATCAGGGGAGTGAGCGAAGGTGAGCACCTGTTTTGGCGGTCTCTACCTCGTAGGACTTCTGACCGTGGCAGAATTTGCCGATCCACCTGTCCCATCGTTCTCAGCTCTGAACATCGATGACGATTGTTCTGAGGCCGGGCCATCCCGCAAACCGAATGCCGCTAAACCGCCCACTGCCCTGCCGGAAGATCTGCCAAACTCGCTCCTCGCCTTTGCGCACCTGGTCCTCCGCACCGCTGATCCCGAGCTCAAGTGTTTGTTGACGAAAGAAGCGGTGACGAGGATGAGGAGCGGGAAATTGAAATCGATCAGGCCGAACAAGGGTGAGATACAGCGGATGAGGGAGAACGGAGACTTGCTAGATGAACCGCCAAGAAACACCGATATGGTTGCGCCAGACAGGACGCCGAAGAGGTGCGTCGTAAACTTTTAGTGGCTCATCTGCTGACTTCAATCAGGGGGAAGGGCGCGACCGAGCGATCTCGCATATTGATGCTCCGTGAGTTCCGCCCTTGAAGCTGGGATTGCGGTCACCGAGGTGGTCACTAAGCCTGCAGATGCTCTGGCAAACATCGAGCAATACGCAATTGACCTTGCTTGGGACATCATCGCCCGTTTTGCAGATGTCGAGGTCGATGGCGAGCGTCTACCGATGGAGTTCTTCCTAGATTGGGCAAAAGTGGCCGAGGATGAAGCGAAGCACTTTACTTTGCTATCAAAACGGCTCAACGTAAGTCACGCGATCCCTACTGCTGGGCGTAAGCTGACGTGATAGGAGCTCGGCTCTCACTTCGGTGCACACAGCGGTAGGTGACAACTAGGGCCCAGCTTGATTAGAGCTCATCGAATCCAGTGCATGCAGGTCTATGGGAGTCTGCGACAGAGACTGCCCACTCGCTCTCGGCTCGTATAGCCATCATTCACCTCGTTGCCGAAGCTAGGGGTATCGACATGAACCCCCTCACAATGGCGAAGCTGCAGGCAGCCGGGGACAAGGAGAGTACGAGGGTTCTTGAGATCATTCACGCCGACGAGATCACCCGTACGTCCCTGTTGGGCTCCGACTTGTATCAATGCTGGGCTGACAAGAGACAGATGTGACGACGGGACATCGGTGGTTCACATGGTTGTGCCAGAAAAGCGGAGTCGACCCGATCAAAACCTTCCGCGAAGAGGTCTCTGCCAACTTCCACGGCAAGATCAAGGGGCCTTTCAATGCTGAAGACCGTCTGAGAGCGGTGAGTCCTCATGTCTACGTTCGATCCCATTCTGACGTTCTCAACGCTGACACTTTAGGGCCTGACACCGGCATATTACGAGGACCTGACGGGACGCGGCTGGAATTCGAACAAGACACACAAATGTAGTGATGTCGAGAAGGCGCCGGGAGACGAGCATATACACCCTCGTCTCAAGTGACGCTGCATGCATGCACGAGGAGCGTCGTAAACGGATTGCACGTGACTATTGCGCTTAGCGGATAGTGACGTCGACCACGTGCTCGTCTAAATTCAGACGGTTCGATCGATGGCGAAACCCGTTTCGAGGGATTCGTGGCTTGCAATTTGAAACAAGCCACCGAAGCTGCGGCGCTTGACGTGACACTTGTAATTAAGGATGATGCAAGCCGAACAAGGTATGCCAATTTTAATTTCTCGCTTAATAAAGTCGGTAGAAGTCTGCGTCCTCCTGGGATGACTGTGACTGGTATTGGAACGGACCATGTGATCGAACAGTAAATATCGGTGTGTGCTGCTTTGACTTTTCGTGGACCTGCGAGGAACGATCAACGGGAGAGGAGCAATGTTCTTGGCATAACGACGTTCCGGTATAGCAGACATGCTCTAGTTGAGTAGGTTGCGCAAACCTGAGAACCCAGGGCGGTCGTCGTCCATGGGTTCATCCCTATCGCGATCCCTGTCTCGAGATGGCGCGACGTCGATCTCCGGTTTGATCGCAAGGGAAGGCGGACGAGAGGAAATGTAATCGAGTGGCGAAGTCGAGAATGATGGGTGAGACGAGACGTTTGGAACCAATTGAGGGGCAGTGTCTGAGGGCATACGGTGCAAGTTTGGCGGTTTGGAGGGAATTGCGAATTGAGAGATCAGTGGCGAAGATCCGGGCGTAGGTCGAGTTGACCCTCGCGGTTCAGGCAGATTGGACGGACGTGCAGGCATCGGGATAGGAGTGGTGGCGCCACCTTTCCAGAGGTTAAACAACACTGTATCCCCAAGCAGTGAGAAGAGACTCACCCTGTCGTGACTGCTCGTCACGTAGATTCATACCTGAACCGGCCAAACTTGCCAAGGCGTCGGAAGCCATGATGGCCTCGTAATGTTGACGCTGATCCATGGACTGCCGTTGCAGACTATCACGCAGCGCGCGAAACTCAGATGGGCCGGCAGCTGTTCCTTTTGAGCTCGTGTCTCACATGTCCCAGACAGACTTACCGGCCTGACCACTGATCCAGTCCAGCATTTGCAACAGATACGTAGTGGTATGCAGATGGCTGCGAGCATTATCGGCGCGCTCCTCGTTCAGAGCCGCCGTCAGTCTTCGGACCTGTTCCTCCAAAAGTGCGATCTGTGCCGATCCCTCCGGGCCCGCTTGGTTCGCGGCTGGGAAAAAGTTCGGATCGGAATACGAGCCATAGCGTTGACTGGCCACTACGGGCCGCGAAGGATCTGGATGAAAGCGCGTCAGAGGTGTGTCGGTACTTCGGCTTGAAACACTGGCGCTTGGCTGATGACTCGCTAGATCCCATCGACCGCGTGACACTGGCCGATGCTGGCTATCACCGGGGTTGCGTGGCAAGACCGTCTCGCCGGTTTGGAGGTTGTATCCGAAAACTCTCGCTTGATCTCGGGGCGGAGATGAAGTCATGCCGTACGGCACACCTGGCCTCATCCAGCCAGCAACCTTGTCGTTCGAATCGTCGGTCGGAGACGTGGGTGCGCCGGTCTCGGGATGGGTGGGCCGAGCGGACTTTCGCTTGATGCTGGCAAGCAAGTGAGGCTCACCGCGACGGAATAAGGGATGTCGAAACTCCCACGCCTGTGGATCGGATGTGGTGGCGAACAAGTCGTTGACCTACAATTGTCAGCCAATTCCTGCTGACCGTAGCATGAAGTGCGGATCACCTTGTTGAAACTGGAAAGGTTAGCGTAATCACACTCAAAAGGGTATCATAGTGGCTTACGAATACATGTTCAGCTGACGAACAAAGCTCTGCCAGTTGTTGTGTTTGAAGAAACGCGGCAGGACCACCCTGGAGACGAGTCAGCAAGGGTCGAAACACGCCAACACTAGGCAACGAAATTGTGCTTACTTTGCGAATTCTGTGGGATTTGGGCAGGTGAATATCGTGCCGTCCGCCGACCAATGTATCAAGCCCGTCCTGGTGATCTCCTCGTCCTCCAACATGGCATACAGCTTGCCGACAAAGGCAGCTTGGGTTTTGAGCGGTGGATTCACGAGTGGTTGACCGGAAGGAAGGTTGAAGCCTGGCGGGGACGGTATGCGAGAAGGGGCCGATGTCGACAATTGCGTGTAAGGGAGTTGGCGATTCGACGAGCGGGATGATGACGACGAGTACGCGTTGCCTTCCCCTTCATTTGGTGCAGAAGTCGCCCATGTTGGCGCCGTTGGACGGGGGTTGGCCATGCTACTTCCTATCGGTCTTTCGCGCGAGGAAGACCGTCCCAACCGTTCGGCCGCCTCACCCTCGTCGTCTGCCGAGATCGGCGGTGACGAGACGGCAGATGATGGTCGAGGAGGAAAGTGAGACGAGGTGGCACTGGCAGCTAGACGATTGCTTGATCCAATCGAGTCGATGTCCATGTTTTTCGTATTGTACCGTCGAGAATCTCTTTCTGGCCATGAAGTCCGAGCTTGGTTGTTGTCGTTTTCCGATAATCCGCGCCAATCAGGGTTCGGTCCATCCCAGTCCTTTGACCCGTCGGTCTTGCTGACGCTTGCCCGGCTCTTCTTCTCTGGACTTCCACCAGAACGCAACGACAGGCGTCGCTTGACATTGCCATCCGGAATCTCTTGACTCATCCATAAGGTCATGCGCCTAGGCCGATGCTCGAATTCCCCTTACACAGGTGGGCGAGTGCTCCCGGCGGCGACGTCGGAGGGCGCAAGTCGGGTATGCCGAAGAAGCGATAGCGCTATCGAGTGATAGGCTAGCGAGTTTTAGGATAAAGTGGGGACAGGGTTCGAAAGACGAAATTGAAGAAGTAGGTGATGTTTCGGAGTGGCGTATGTTTGGTTTGAAGAAAGAGGGGTAAAGAAGATCCGTGCAGCGCTTCTATTCAATTGAGATCAGCAATTAGCGCATGAGATTGCGATCCGACATGTCGGTCAGGGCCGACGGAGACAGCGAGCGAGGGTAAACATAAAGGGGCGTTGGAGATGGATGTTGATAGAGATGTCCGGAGAAGGCTCTCGTGCGGATCCTTGGATCTAAGTTGTGGGTTGTGGCGACGACGATTCCATGCCTTTCGTTCCTCGTGCCTACGCCATCACCGAGCAGGTGCTCCAGACTCTGCTGGACCCAATGCGGTATCACCATCGTGATCGCGCGAGTCGAAGGCGGCACCCGAAGGAATGATCCCGAAGAAGACCGAGGATCTGGAAGGATTCACTCACTGGACGAACGCTTAATCACCTTCGGAAGCAGATGGCCGACGATCTGCTGACCCTTCAAAGGGCTTCTTTCCCGACAGCGTCGGCGAACAGTCTCTAGAAAGTCAGCTCTCAGATGTCCAATACGGTGGGCCTTGCATTCCAACTCACCCCACTAGACCGTTCAAGGTCGGGGCAAGGTTTCCAGCTCTTACCGTTGGTTGTCGCCTCGTTTCAGCCAACAACGCGGGGCTACCGGCTTGTGCGGCCAATGGCTCGGACCAGGTCGGAAGGCTAGTAGCGAGTGCACGGTCAATCGCCCCACTTGAGGACAAGCAGGCGGAGTGCAATTGGCGTCTAAAGGCAGGTACGAGTATATCCGAGCTCGTGTGTGTTTGGCCGGTAAGGTAAGGTCTCCGTCGGAATGGTTGTGGACGACTGAATGGAAGGGGAGGAAGGGCGAGATGTCTCGGGAGATCGGAGGGGAGATTGGTATGGTGTGAGCGGCCTTCGATTGCCAAGACGGGATGAAGCGGTCGATGGATTGAAACTGAACAAAGAACTTTTCGAACGGGGTCGAGGACCGGAATACGAGTTTAGTGATTTACCTGTTTACGCTGCCCACACTTGTCCTCGTGGTCGTGTTTACTGTTTGCCAGTATCCAGAAAACCGGAACGGGGGGCCTCGAGGGACGTGTGTGTGTGTGTATGTGTGTGTCTGTCGCGTTGAACGATTCGCGGTGAGCGATGTCAAGCCACAGGAAGGGTTTCTATCAGCGCCTGTTTCCAGTTGCTGACAGGTATGGGGATGTCGTAGCAGGCGACCAAGATGAACGAAAAGCCCACAGATGTACAGATGTTTGGAAGTCGAATGGGAAAGATGTCGATCGACAACAAAAGTCGATTCACGAGTTGGAGGTCTTATACACTGCCAGTGGATGAGGTGCGGCGGTCTGCGGGAGGTGATCGTGCCGGTCGAGATTCTGGCGTCGGCAGTCTAAAGAAAAAGCGACGTTCGAGACCAACAAGAAGGAGGAAAAAAGCCTATCTCGAAGCACGCTAAAACAGCGCAAGACCCGATCAACGATCTGTGGTTCTTGCCGAAACTTCGTGGACCCCGAACGAAGGAGTATCGGACCGAGAGTTTTATGTTTAATCCGTTGCCTTTTCGGACCTTCTTGCCGTTCTAGGTTATCGCCGTGGGCTAATCCTCCGCGGCCGGGAGTGGAGCCGATCGACCGCACCTGTCGAAGACGGAGTGGAGCCGTTCGGGCAATGACAAGAGAGTTGCGAAGCAAGGACGTTGGAATCCAATCTCAAAGTCGTGTTGACAGTCGACGGAAGGGTCACGGGTCTTTTCAAACTACACGACCAAGTTCGCAGGAATACATGAGCCTGATGAGCTTCCAATAATACGAGATCCTTCGGCTTGTCGTGCGCCTACGCCTGCAGCGACGCCCACGATTCTGTCAAAAACCCAGATGCCGTGATATTACGCCCCTGTCGGCCCTCTCTCAGGCACTGGGTTTGCACTCCCCCTCCCCTCGGTGCCTACCTTACACCCCCACGATCGGTTTCTTCGGGCTGTTGCTCTTGCAACCGACCTCCCGAAACCATGCTCTCATTGGGCGGCGTAGGTACTTGCTGGAAAGTGGGGGCAGACACCATAGCCTGACCCGATCGAAACCTTCTTATGCAGATGCGTGCATTGATGCTACCAATTCCCTGGTCGTACAGAGTGCAAGGCTCTTGTTTTGCACATCGGGAAGCGTCAGGAATCAAGAACACGCAGGTGGGCATAAAGGCTAGTACTACTGCTATGCGAGATACGTAATAGCGGGCAGAGTCTATGCTTTGTTCTGTGCGGACGCCTCTCAAATATCTCCGCCGGGTTCCCACTCTGCGATGCAGAACTGAGAGCCCGTTCCTCATGGTACCTTGATCAAATATAGGTAGAATTTCGTTCCGGCAATTGACGTTAGCCCTTAGCCCACTCCCGGGACAATTACGGGAAGTCGAAGTCGCTTGAAGAACGCATGGACAAGAGGGCCTTGCTGACGCTGCGCACTCAGACAAGAACACCAAGAAAGGGCTCGCCAAGTCTCAGTGCATAACGAGTTTTCTTCGCGTCCGAAACCCATGTCCGATGAGGGCTCCGGTGCCCACCTGATGGGAGTCCAAGTCCATGTGATTGACTGCGTCTTGTTCCTGGGAATTTCTCGGAGCTTTTTTTTCCGGCTCTGGCGAAAAGCTCCTGGATGTAACCGCTTCTAAGCGCGTCCCGCGCGCTGGCTGATGCCATGGATGAATCATCAAGACGTCAAGTGGCGCTCAGTATTGTCCGATGAGTACGCTGACCAGATCTGGTCTGTGCCTGCGGCTGCGTCGGAGGTCTTGCGCATAATTAATGATCCCCGGTCGCAATCAGAAATGAGATTCGATTAAGAGTCAGCTTCGCCGGAAGCATACACGATCCTTCGAACATCTCGGCGCCACACATCGATGATCAGGCTTGGCGATCGGCGAAGAACAGATAGATCACATGCATCCAGTCTATCCAAGCTTCAATCGGACCGACCTGCCGATCCACGCTAGTGCGCACACGGCAGCACTGTACCCCACAAGCACCAGCATGCTCGTCCGCGCGTCAACGTACATCGTCTGCATCGACACATTGACCAGTCCAGTCAAGATGTTGGCGACTAGAAAGACGGCGAGACCATTGGTGTTGACAGCTTCCAGCAATGGCGGTACAGCTTGAAGACCATGCGCTGGGAAGAGCGAGAGTTCGAGAGCGAGATAACCAAAGAGAAATGAGGTGTTGTATGCCGAGACCCACAGCACATATGTGAGATTAGCCTACGTGATCAGCGTAATGAAGAGACAAGTGGGAGGGGAATCATGCGCACCAATCTTCGAGATACGTCCAAGCCGACGAGACGGGCACCCAACGTCGCCATCCACCAACCAAATGAATAGCTGAACAGCTCTAGAGCCAACTCTGTTCGCCTCTTATCGTAATGCGAACGCATCTGCTCCTCATACGACTCGGTCACCCGAGCGGATGGCTTGATTGGCGCCGTCACTCGCAGAATGTGTTCACCAGTCGCGAGACCGAAGCAGTATATCGCAAGGTAGCCTACATGTCAACGAGAATCGCAAGGCGGATAAGGCATGACCCACCAGGCAAGCTAACGAGACCCTCTTTGTTCAAGCCGACTAGGCCTATACGCTCTTCCGACAAGATCCATCCTAGAAGACCCAACTTGCGCAATGAGACCTCGTGGACTGCGCCCCGTCTCAGCCATCGTACCCATTGTCAATGGATTCAGGGAAGGCACCAACGCACACAGTGTGATGAGCAGTCCAATTGCAGACCACCTCAACAATGTCCGCCGGACAGGCCAGATGAGAGAACCCAGGACCGGTAGGACGGCCAGGGTGAAGAAGAAGTTCCAGTGAACCCCATACTCTGTGACATGCTCCTGACAGATGAGCCTGGTTCTCGAGATGATGCAAAGGGCGACTAACTGGATACTCTGCTCCTTTTACCATAATCACTCTCACCATGCCTAGCATGATGATCGGCAGTGATTTGTACAGCGACTTCGCGATCCTCCTGGCGCTGCTGAGATCCGGGTCCGACGTGAAAGATTTGGTAGAAACGATACCGAGCGAGAAGACGAAAGAACCAACGCCGACATCCATCTGCATCCTCATTAGCCTTCTATCGTACCTTCAAGACGAATACCGGAGCGACTCACGAGGCTCGTGCCAAAGTCCTCACATTTCCCCTGTGCTCTGGGAAAGATCGCAAAGTCCACGGCCAGAATACAGTGAATGGTCATGATCATCATGTGTGCTCGATAGACCGACAAAAAGGGTAGTTTGGCGGATGCTTGTTTCAGTCGCGCAGCCAGTGGCGAGGGATACGATGCTTGCTGACTGGCCATGACACCGTTAGAGATGTTCTCCGGGGTTGGCAAGATGTCGATAGCGGTATGTGTATGCGTCGACGGGGTGGGCGAGTGACGTCGCTTACGAGGCTTCTGGTCAATCAACGGGCTTTCGGGCAGTAGCGCCGAAGGCGAAGGTGTCGGTGATGAGGGGAGTGATACACCACTCGACGTCGCTGAGATGGGCTGAGAGGAGGGGACCGAAAGCGCGGCTGACTGAGGAGCAGGTTCTGCTGGTTCCTCATCCGAATCCGACTCATCCAGCCACTGTCCTTTTGTCTTCTGCTGCTTCCTCCGCTCGACTCCGTGAAATGTCGCCTCGGCCCTCGGTTCATCGATACGGGCAGTAGCGAAGAGAAGGCCGGCGCCGATGATGAGAGCCGAGTTGACGAAGTAGGGACGGGACGAGAATACCGTAACTCCAAGTAACAAAGGCAGAACCATCGTCACATAGTCGATGACCGGACTGCCTCTTCTATGCCGACAGGCCGCGGCGTACAGGAGGTACGATGACTGTGGGAGTCCTCAGTGCGACATCGGGGCCATTGAAAACGGACAGTTGCTCACAAGCGCAGCGAAGGAGACGGCATTGATGCTCCATATCGACGCACCGAGGTTGCCAGAGTGAAATGCCTCCTTGGCAGCCTTGTAGTCTGTCATGTCGCCCACACCTGCATCGGTATGTCTGTCTAGTAAAGACGAGGATCGCTGGCAAACTCCTGCCAACAGTCACCTCGCAACGCAACGGTGACTATTGATGGGTGGGTCTCCACACAACCACGTGGAATAGATCCATAACGCCGCTGTTTTCCGTGAGGGTGGTGCGGTTACCGCTTCACTAGTAACTTTGCGGAATCAAATCGATTCGACGAATTTGTTGCGTTCGTTGCATAGTCAAAGAGCAGTGTCAACGAGGCTGCATACGACCAGCGGAGCATTTGCGGCCGTCTTCTTCGCCAGCTACATCGATAGAACGATCACAAGTCCGTTTGAGCGCTCTGGACGGAGATTTCGAAACTTTTAATCGCTGTATACCACCAAAGACATGAGCCGAGGATTTTCGCGAGGTGGTGGTGACCGAGGAGGCAGGGGTGGTGGTGGATTCCGAGGTGAGTGGAAATGTCGCCGAGGCGCTACCGGTTGGGCAGAACGAGAGCATGCTGATCAGTTCAGGGGGTCGTGGTGGTGGACGAGGTGGTTTCTCGAGCTACGGGCCACCAGACACTGTTCAAGGTCCGTCAATTCTCATCCGTACTGGACATGCGGTCAGCTGACACCCGGCACAGAGATCGGCTCTTTCATGCACCCCGTCGAATCCGAAATGCTATGCTCCCTCGTCGCTCCTACCAAAATTCCATACTTCAACGCACCTATATATCTCGAAAACAAGACGCAAATCGGCAAAGTCGACGAGATTTTGGGTCCCATCAACGAGGTGTTCTTCACCGTCAAGATGGAGCAGGGAATGGTGGCTAGCAGTTTCAAAAAGGAGGACAAGGTGTACATCGGAGGTGATAAGCTACTCCCTATTGAGCGTTTCCTGCCTAAACCAAAGGGAACAGTAGAGAGTAAGTTCGCCCATCTGCACGTCGTTGCATCGGGGTTAGTCGGCTCACGCTATCTGTAGAGAAAGTCGGCGGACGTGGTGGACGAGGAGGCGCACGTGGAGGTCGAGGTGGACCACCCATGCGTGGTGGACGAGGCGGTGCTCGTGGAGGCCGAGGTGGATTTGGCGACCGTGGTGGACGTGGAGGTGGTCGAGGAGGCTTTGTGTCAAGAGGCGCACCACGAGGACGAGGTGGTGGAGGTGGTGGGTTCAGGGGTGGACGAGGAGGGTACTAGGTTTCTTCAAACGGATAGATGTATTGTATAGGCTGAATTCGATCGGCACCAGCGGTCGAGGCTCGTGTACTCCTGACGCTAAGGAGGATGATGGAACCAACGATACAGTTACATTGCGAGTCGAGACTGTCTGTACATTTATCTTCTGGTCACAGTCACAGTCTGTTCCTGTCTAGATTCTATTGATCTATTCCTTTTGGCGAAAGGTAATCAAAAAGATGCTGTTTCAAGTCTGCGGCGGGCGCATGTAGCTCCGGTGGCACAACGCACCCCTCGACGTGAAACCCGCCGCGCTTCTCTATCACCTCGCTTACGATCCCAGCATCGCGAGCAGCCTCGGCAAAGCCCATAGCTGGCTCATAGAACCATTCCGCCGTCCCGCAGTGAAGCAGGAATTTCGTCCGGCCAGCGAGGACTCGAAGCGTGTGTCGGACGAACGGGGAGGACAAGTCGGTCGCGGGCGAGATGAAGGGGTGATGCGAAGAGAGTTCGCTGAACGTCGATCCGTCCAACCACCCCATATGAGACTTTGGTTGGCTCTTCAGCTTCCTCCGGGGACCTAGAACCCGCTGTTCGACCTTCTCGATTGATGTTCTGCCTCTCCCCACTCCCTTCCACCGGCCAGTCACGATTGCCTGCAAAAATGTCACAACCGAAGTGGCGCGGATGCGAATCGCTTCTTCCCATAGATACCAATCTGATTGGAACGGATTTGGTCGATAAGGCAAGACGGGGAAGCGGGCAAGGTAGCACCTGGCGGCATTGAGCAGTTGAGGCTCGTCGATCAGATCTGGGAAACCGTTTGGCGGGACGGGCGGTAGTGACAGCCAAGGCTAAGCTCTTAGCCTCGGTCTCGACTAAGCCACAGAAGGGTCAAGCTCACCGAGATCATCATGACATCGCCAGGGACGCCCAAGTCGCCTAATCCAGCTTCATCTATAGCAGCGAGATAGCTGACCAAGCTCCAAGACAATCCCGATCCCGCCGAATTGCCCATGATCACAATATCCTCAGCCTTGTATCCTTCTCGCCTCAAGTATGCGTAGCCGGCCAAGGCGTCCAACAGAGGGATCGGAAACGGCCTATCGATCGATAAAGCTTTTCGAACATTCGGGCCTAGCATACAGTACTCGCCAGCCGGCAGGGATCGGATGAGCGAGAACAGTATCGGATCGACCAGAGGGTATCCAGTCACATACCCTCCGCCAGTGAGCCACAGTATAGCCCGTCTAGCCTTAGGCGTTGGATTCGTCGACTGATGCGAAGGAATTCTGTTCAACATGAAGCCGGCGAGAGGTCGTCGATCCAGATCCTCCGCAGCAAGCGCGCCGACGCACAGAGTCTCCGGAAATGGCGGAATATCCACCTCATCGACTCGCAGTCGACTACCGTCTCGAGGTGCCGATCCGAAGCTCCAGCCGATGAAGCGATCCAGGAGGTATGACCATCTCGTCAGACGCCTACACACTTCGAGACCATGGTCTGGCGCACTCCCACTTCCTGTGATTGCCCATATCAATCCACCGAGGACGTAAACCTGCCAACCTCGCAAGCAGGCCTGCCATATTGTCAAGTACGGTGGTAAATTATCCTGATGAATCGGCAGTGGTGCGAGGCTGCCAGGCAGCAAGATCGATAATGGGACCAGGACGATGATGAGCGGGATCGAGAAAAGAGTCAATTGCAGAAAAGCGAGGCGGATAATCCATTGTAATTTCGATGCCGGTGGAACGAGGAGTAGGAGTGACGGTATGGGCGGCTGGAAGACGTCGGCTGGCAGTAGCGCCATGCTCGCGGTGTCCCCTCCGGCCAGTAAGACGTCACGAGAGATCGACTTGGTACTGAAAAGACTGTCTACAAGCTGGCATCTTTGTGCTCGATTTCACTGTTTACGATGGCAATCGGGTGGACGACCTCCACCGACGGTGACGCAGTTCCCAAAGGATGTCCGGTTCCTGCGGATCACGAGCGCACATGCCCATATAATAGCGTCTGCATGATATAGATGGTCACGATAGTACATGATACACTGCGACTCCTTCTTCCGACGCTTAGTATGTCCTGTGAAGGGTCAGCCCCTTGACAGAGCCACTTGCACGAGTCCATCCTGGTGACATACCTCTTGAATGGAGGCACCGGCTTGCACTCTGCCTCATCTAGGGTACCAGCGATGACCTCACGGTAGGACAGCTCGACGTCAGGCTTGGTGGGATCGCGCTGGAAGGACAGGGTGTGCTTCATCCACTTGTCACTGCAAGAGGTTAGCAATCTCCCATTCGATCGCACATCAAGAACTCACTCGTCTCGCTCGGGGAAGTCCTCTCGGGCATGGGCACCTCGAGACTCCTTTCGCGCGGCGGCCGAAACGACCGTTTGCATGGCGTTTTGCATGATGTTTCGCAACTCTAGCGTCTCGACGAGATCGCTGAAGCTTCAGCGGTGGATTGCCATGGCATGGCTACCATGTACTCACGTGTTCCAGATCATACTCCTGTCCTTGATACCAACTTGGTCGTACGACTTGTAGACGTCCGTCATCTTCTTGACACCCTCATCAAGTGATGATTGCGTTCTGTGCTGGATCAGGGCCTGATCGCTCCGCCTTCAGATAATGAGGACTCACCGGAAAACGGCGGCATCGGTCTGCATTGTCTTTTGCATGTTGCTCCTGATCGTAGCGGTCGAGAGCGGTCCAGTCGAGGTCCTGATTTTGTCAAGCTCCTCGATGCTCTCCTTGCCCAGATCATCCTTCATGGGCTTGTGAGGGGTGTTCGGCTTGAGCGTCTCTCGGATGTGGTTGGCACAGGCTCGACCGAAAACGACGATGTCGAGCAATGAGTTGGCTCCGAGTCGGTTGGCACCGTGGACCGAGACACAAGCGGCCTCACCGGCGGCGTAGAGACCGGGCACGATCTGGTCCTTGCCCTCCTTGTCAACAGTCAAGACCTCTCCGGTGTACTTCGTGGGGATACCACCCATGCTGCATTGAGTCAGCATCGGCGCTCAGAGATCATGACAAACGGGGCGCTCACTTGTAGTGGACAGTGGGCAGGACGGGGATGGGCTCCTTAGTGACGTCGACACCGGCGAAGATGGCGGCCGTCTCAGAGATACCGGGCAATCGCTCGTGCAGGATCTCTGGTGGCAAGTGCGAGAGTTGCAGGAAGATGTGGTCCTTCTCGGGTCCAACACCTCGTCCCTCTCGAACCTCTAGCGTCATGGATCGGGAGACGACATCTCGGGAAGCCAAATCCTTGGCGGTAGGTGCGTATCGCTCCATGAATCGCTCTCCCTCCGAGTTCAGCAAGTATCCTCCTTCTCCTCGAGATCCTGCGGGATCAGTGTCTGCCTTCCGAAAGCATATGACGTAAGATCAAGCTCACCTTCCGTGATCAAGCATCCGGCACCGTAGATACCGGTAGGATGGAATTGGACGAACTCCAAATCCTGCAATGGGAGACCGGCTCGGACGACCATGGCGTTTCCGTCACCCGAACAAGTGTGGGCACTGGTACAACTGAAGTAGGCTCGTCCGTAGCCACCGGTAGCGAGAACGGTCTTGTGAGACCTGAATCGGTGAAGCGTTCCGTCCTCCATGTTGAGAGCAAGGACACCGACACACTCGCCGTCCTGCATCAACAGGTCGAGAGCGAAGTACTCGATGAAGAAATTGGTGTTGTGTCGGAGAGATTGACCGTAGAGCGTGTGCAAGATGGCGTGACCTGTTCGGTCGGCAGCGGCGGCACATCGGTATGCCTGTCCACCCTTTCCGTAGTTGAGCGACTGTCCACCGAAAGCTCGCTGATAGATCTTGCCCTCCTTCGTTCGCGAGAATGGAACACCGTAGTGCTCGAGCTTTGCCACTGTCAGCACGATGAAATCTGAAGGCGTCCTAAAAATTAAATCACCTCGATGACGGTGTTGGGGGCTTCACGACACATGTAGTGGATAGCATCCTGGTCTCCTAGCCAATCCGATCCCTTGACGGTGTCGTACCTATGATATCAGTTAGCCATCAGATCGAGAGCATTCTGCGAGCAAGACTCACATGTGCCAACGCCAGTCATCCTCGGTCATGTTGCCTAGGGCAGCATTGACACCGCCCTGAGCGGCAACGGTGTGACTTCTCGTAGGGAAGAGCTTGGTGATACAAGCAGTCTTCAAACCACCTTCGGCCAGACCGAAGGCCGCACGCAGACCAGCACCTCCAGCTCCGACGACCACGGCGTCAAACCTGATCGCCTGTCAGCCAGGGCTTTAGATTTCGTCTGAAGGGTTGCAACTCACTCATGATCGATGATCGGGTACCCTTTCTTTTGACCAAAGTTCTGCTTCGATCAGCGCCGATCTTGGCTCTGATGACGGCTACTCACAGGTGCCTCTTGGGCTTTGTGTGTTTGAGATGGAACAACGAGACCTCGCGACTGACGAACAGATCGCGCTGCCGCCGATGGCCGCGTGAGGGCTCTCGAAAATCGCATCATCCTGAATGGACCGACTCGTTGATGCAGTATCGACGAAAAGACCGAGGCAGACTGGGCGGCGACTACTGATGAAGCAAGTGCAAGAGTATCAAGCAGAGGGTGACTACCTGTTGCAAGCGCAAGCCCTTTGGTCGATCGCGATGGTCGGGTTCAGCCGGCAAGATTCTGTCCAAGTTGAGAGTGGCAGCATCGGGGCCTTTCGGAAATTCACCCTTAAGCGACCAATCACCGCAATTCAAAAGCACATCCCGCCTATTTCATCTACGCAGATCAGATCCAACCATGCATGATTACAGCGTGTCGATATGCCTTGCTTGGAGATGGAGATGCGAAACGATGCAAGGCTACTAGAACAACTGGTTGTATGCTTGATGTATGACGAATGAGGAACGCGAGTTACACAGAGGGTAGGCGATGATCTTGTTATCGCGATCAGAACACCCAGTCTTCGTCGGCCTCGGCCTCGGCCCACGGAAACTTCTCTCGTCTGACGCGTCAGCGATGCCAAGCATCTAGCAAAGAGGCTTTGAAGACTCACAGAGTCTTGGAGAAGAGCTTCTCCAGTGGCACGCCATAGCGCTTGGCCCATGAACATGTGATGCGAGGGTCAATGTAGTTGATCCTAGGCAGTTCAGCGAAAACTCCAGGTATTACAAAACAATTGCGGCTGAGACTCACTTTGACGTGCCCAGAGCAACATCCTTGAGGTTGTTCCGGTCTGACATCTGGACCTTGAACGTGGCGATTCGATCATCCATCTTGGAAATTGCCTCGAGCAGCTTCTCCTCAGTCGCTTTCGCAAGTGTCAGCTTCCGGCACCACGAGGGTATCGAGAGGCTATCTTGACTCACCTCCTTTCCTTGGCTCGACCTGCCTAGACTTGCGCTCCTTCCTGAGCTCCTTGAACTCGGCTTTGATCGTCTTGAGCTTGTCGTCCAATTCGGACTTTGGCAATTTGGCCTCCTGCTGATCTTCAAGCTTGATGTTGTCTCGGTCAAACTTCTTCTTGGCAGCTTCCATGGCCTTCTCCTCCAGATCGGCTTCGTGTCGCTCGATGAAATCGTCGTCCACGTCTGATTCGTCGTCGACTAGCTCCGGGTGACGCTTCTTGACCTTAGGCTCGAGGGTGAAAAGCTGAAGACGAAGCTTCATGCGCTGGTACTTCAAGGCGCGGAGCTGTGTGATCTCAGCCACGAGGCCTTTTCGTAGTCTCATGGAAGGATTCAACTCACCTTGTCACCCATCTTTGCGAATGATTCGTCGAAGCCCTTCGAAACAGTCTTTTGATGGTTACATAGGATGGCGACCATTCGATTGGCAGTATTGTAGGCGGCGATTTTCTCCGCGACTGTCCCATCTTCTGGAGTGTTCTTAAGCTGTTCCTGGAAGGTCCACGATGCGTTGTATGTACGGAACACCTTCGCCGAAAGCCCCGGCATCAGGGAACCGAGGTGTTTGTTGAGTGAAGCGGTCTACCAGGATTGTCAATATGCAACCTCGAGTCCATCGCAATCTGCTTGACTGACCGTAAGTCGGTCGAAGAGATCATCTCCTATCGTCTTCGGTTCCTTCTTGAACAACTTGACGTTCTTGAATACCTGCGGGTCGACAGGAACTTCTTGCTCGAATCGCATCGAGTCTTTACCCAGGAAGTCGAATCTGACGATATTGGGCGGTTGGAGAGTGACGTGCTCGAACCGCAATGAACAACAACCGACAGTATCTGCCTCATCTTCACCTTTCTCATTACCGGCTCGCAGAGCGAGTCGATCGATGAAGTACATGGCCGTCGCTCGCTGACGATCTGCCATGATTTTCGATTGCAGGTCGTCTGTGTAGTTCTTTCTGATCGCGTCGATGTGTTTCTGGAAGGTCAGTTGATGAGCAGTACTGCGATACGAAGCTGGACTGACAATTAGCTCTCGCGCTTTCTCAAACTTGTTCCTGTCGCTCTGCCCCTTCCAAGCACTGGCCGCGGACAAGAAGACGTATTTGATCTGGTTGTTGACGTTCTCCTTCCAAGTTGCCAACCAAGTGACGGTGTTGTCGTGCTGGACCTTTTTCCACTGGCCCGGCATGTTGGGTACAGGAATTGGTGCGTCCTTCGACAGGTTGAGAGTAATATCCTCGGGACGTAGGCGGTGCTTGAGTGTGCCCTTCTTGGGGTGCTCGC
This sequence comes from Tremellales sp. FJII-L8-SW-PAB2, assembly GCA_022813505.1. NCBI lineage: Eukaryota > Fungi > Basidiomycota > Tremellomycetes > Tremellales > Tremellales sp. FJII-L8-SW-PAB2. The sequence goes on from JAKLMH010000003.1 coordinate 587,754, forward strand.
CTCGTCCTCGGAAAAGACCAGGAGGTTCCGCCCGAAAGTTACCGCACTTTTCTTGCCGTCCGTCGATCGTGGCATATATATACGGCTTCTCGAGCTCATCCTTTTCGGCCTTGATGCTGCTTGATCAGCGCCTCCCTCTCCCGATTGTTGACGATACGCTTCGATGATGACTCACGCCTTCTTCTCGTCCTTGGACATTGCCTTCTTCTTTTCCCTCTCGCCCTCAAAGTATTCGAACATAGGCTTGAAATCACATCGCTCCAGCGATTTGATCTTGACACCTTCTTTCTGTCGAACGTCAGCTTTGACAGGCAGAGCATCAGGATTATTACTGACTGGAGGGTACTTGGCAGCGATATCCTTGAAGTCGTCGAAGAAGTTCTTTCTGAACTTTTCATCCCTGGCGTGATCCGTCTCCAACATGGCACCGAAGAAACCGGCGACTTCCTCTGATTCTGGCGGTAGCGTGATTGGTTGTCCTGGACGATGAGCCGAAAGTTCATCTTGATCTGGATGCCACTCACCATCGTACTTCATCTTCACATGCTTTGGCAACGGGACGTATGGCGGCGGGAAAAGGATTCCTTTGTGGTGAAGAGTGTTCCACTTGACAGATCCATCGTTCTCCTGTTCCCACCATCGGTACTGCTCTCAGTCAGCTCTGGTCGAGATTGGCGTGACGCGTCATCTCACTTGGTCCTCATCCTCTTGTTCCCTAGTTTCCGTCAGCCGACATCTCAGTACCACGATGAGCCATAACTCACTCTTTCACCTTCCGTTCCTTTTTGACCACCGGCTTCTTCTCCTCCTTGACCTTTGCCTTCCCCTTACTGGCAGCGCCATTTGGCTTCTTGGCCAGCGGCTTCTCATCCTCGCTATCGGTCGGCTCCTCCTTGACCTCCTTCTTCACCTTAATGCTGGAAGTCGATGCGCGAGGCTTAGGTTTAGGTGCTGCCGCTGCCTTCTTCTTGGCCAGCGGCTTCTCGTCCTCCGAATCCTCTCCAAAAGACGAATCGTCTTCATCGCTTTCATCCTTGTACTGCGTGCGTCCATTCGCTTTGCTACCGGTTGCTTTGCGAGCTGCCGGTTGTCCCGTTGGCTTGGCTGAGAGAGGTGGCTCCTCGTCCTCATCACTTTCGTCCTTGTACTTCAACCGTCTATTCACGCTGCTACCGGTTGCCTTGCGAGCTGGTTTGAACTTTGGCCTGGCTGCGAGGGGCGCTTCGTCTTCCGAGAGTTCAGAATCCGAAGGCGATGGTTTCTTGACCCGTCGGACCGGCTAATGAGGGCGTCAGTTTGTGTGTTTCGTGTAGGGCCGTCGACCACCGCGTCCTTTTTGCCATCTATGCTTAAATGACACTTACAGAAGCGGGTTCGGCTTTGACTCGAGAGCTCGAGGGCTTCGCCCCAAGACCGTTGCCATTGCTCACGCGAGGTTTCTTGCTCTGAAAGTATCAGTCACGCTCCCTCTCGTTTGAGACAGTGCTCATGTCGCAACTTGCCAAAGGCCTCTCGTCCTCGCTACTGAGGTCGCTGCTTCCTGCCGCCTGAGGCCGCTTGCTCCCATTGAGCTGTCCGCCCTTCGCAAGTGGCACGTCGTCGTCGCTGCTGCTTTGTCCCTCATTTTCCGGTATGTGGGCCGCGGTAGTCACCGGCCCGCTGTCCAGCGAGGGCGCCACAACCGCCATAGGCTCATCCGCTGACATCGTGAAACGATTGTAAGAAGTCGGGTATCGCGCTGAAAGCCGAAAAGGGTGTTCACGATATTGCTGTGTATGGGCTGGAGGGGACTTAGACGAATCGAGAGGGCCGCCGTGCAGATGCAGATGAAAGGACGGAGATAGGCGGTGTTTCTACAGGTGGCAGCCCACAATAGGCGTGCGGACGCGTCTCGTCTCGTCAACCATGATCTGCGATGCGCTCTTGCAGTCATATTCTACGGACCATGGGAGGTGAGTGCATATGGATCATGACAGAGCGACCGCTGTCGTGCAAGTCGAGCTGATTGCGAGCCGACAGTCACCTTTTCTTCGTTATGGGCACGCCTGTTCATGCGACAGGAGACAAAGGTTCTGATTCTCGGGTTGGACAATGCCGGCAAGGTAAGCGGCCTTCGCGCTGAAGATCTTGATGAACACATGGGCTGACGACCTCAGTCCACAACACTGTACCGTATAACAATGGGGAGGTATGCGGCAACATTGATGTCGCGCTCAATCATCGTTCAAAGTGCTGACCGAACAGTGTGGTTGCGTCCGCTCCTACCGTCGGTAGCAATCACGAGATATACGATTACAAAGGCGTTCGTTTCGGATTGATCGATATCGGAGGTCAGACATCACTGCGATCAAGTTGGAGCCAATATTTTGTCGGCACATCGGCAATTATCCTCGTTATCGACAGTAGTGATGCCGGACGATTACCGCTGGCTAAAGCAGAACTGCAGAAGTTGACGCAAGCAGAGGTGGGTCGTGGGAGTCGGTTCCGACAGACTGGTGCTGACTATGTGTTAGGATCTCAAGACCTCGCTCCTCCTCGTACTAGCCAACAAGCAGGATCTACCGGTCGACCAAGGCCGACTGACACCGGCTCAAGTGTCAGAAGCGCTCGGTCTGACAGATCTGCGACAGAGGGAATGGCAGATCATGGGGTGCAGTGCGTTGTCCGGCGAGGGTCTGTTCGAGGGTATGGACTGGCTTGTCGGCAAGCTCGCGGCCGGCGGATAGCCCCGACACGACCGACTCTGTATTGTAGACAACACGAAACGAACTTGACGCCCGCGATGATACTGTATAATTCACGTTTGACGGGCAGAACTGGCACTGTATTTGCCGATCGAGGGATTCTATATGTCTACTACTGTTTCTGTTTCAACGTCCGAATATGGTCACTCAGGCCACCACGGCTCTCCAGCTCAGCAAGGGTGATACCCTTCGCGCCAACGATTTTGCCGATGCAAGTCTGGTCATCAGCCCCGGGCTCCAACAGTCGCATGGGGTATTTGGTAACTCACTTTGGCTCCGCAGCTGCAGTCAAAGCCCTGTGCCATGTCCCATTCCGTCGAAGGGTAGAAGAAAGTAAGGTCCTCTCCTTGCTTGATATCGTGCAATGCCCTGACTCCCCACCCCTTTGGTTGGCGAGCGGGCAGGACGAGCGAGACGCTGGGCGCACAGGAATGGTTCACTGCTGTTCAGTACAGGTTGGCAGTTGGGGTCTAAACGATGCGTACTGAATAGGAGGTCGGAATTGAGCTCGAGGTGGTCGTGTGGGTCTGTCCCAAATTGGACCGACGAGTACGCCTTCTCTTCGGCAAGAGACACATTGTCCAGTCCGCAGATTACCTCACCTTGAGCGAAGTCCTGTGACATCAGTACACGACGGGATATCATGCCAGAGGATAGGTGGCGCACTCGCTGGGCCACGAGACGACTAGAGAAGCCTTCTTGTCCGCCGATATTTGACGTGAACTCGACACGAAAAAGGTCGGGGTGGGTGGGCTTGTACGTCTTGCCTCCGTTGGTATTCTCGAGCGTTGGCTTCGTATACGACTCTGGCGCGTCGGCGGGCAAGAGAGGGTAGGCAGAGGGCATGGTGAGCGGACAGTCGTATACACAAAGCAAGGTATGACAAGAACCGCGGAGTCGTCTTTGATTCAGAATGATCCGGTGACTAACCAGGCCTTGGCGGAAGAAGGTCGGCTGTGAGAGGTAGCCGGCTCGAGGTCAAGCTTTCCCACGGTATTCTCGGACCGGAGGAACGCCGAAGGTGGGGGTAAAATTCGCCGTCTCGGGACCGCGTGTGGATGGGCTTTCGAGTCGTCATGATGTCCACTTCGACTTTTAGATCGAGGCAAAATGATGATTACAGGATGCATTGTTTGACACTTACACTCCATGCTCGCGAGATAGACTGCAATTAGATCATCAGCAACGACTCGTGGCCACGGACGCTCAACGATCGAGACCACAGTCATACCTAAAACGGGCTTCAGCTTGCCCGTCATACCCCATCAACGTTCGTCTAATTGCCGCGGGATCACCTCGGCATGCAAGTACCCTTTCAGCCTCTACCTAGGTCACCATCACCTCTCGCCATACCCGGATCATCATCCAATAATGTCCGGCTACTGCCCACCCCAGCATCGCCTGTGCGATACTCTCAGATGCCCCCACCAGGGAAGGGAATCCCATGGGGGCTCTTGATCCCAGTCATGCTCTTTCGCGTCTCAGACGCCATGAGCTTCGTAGTGTGAGTGCTTCGAGGCAAGGCTGGTGCCGGCCGTGACACTGATGACCAGTCTGTTTCCCATCATAACGGATATGATCACATCTTTCGGGGTCGCCCAAGACCAGATCGGATTTTGGGCGGGTTTTGGCGAAGGCGTTCTCATGTCGGTTCTCTTCCTATGCAGAGCCTCAATGCGATAGACTGATTTTTGCAGGCTGGTGGAAGCGTTAGTGGCAACAACATGGGCCAAGCTCGCGGATAGATGGGGCCGAAAACCTTGTATTGTCTGGGGACAGATGGTCGCCCTCGGCGCCGCGGGGATGGTGGGTTTCAGCACGAAGGTTTGGCACGTTATCTTCTGGAGGGCAATGCGTGAGCTTTGTTTTCGATTCGGACCGACTGTCTCTGATCCTCAGTCGGTCTCGGGCCTTGCGGTGTGCTCAACAAGATCCTTGCCTCCGAAATCTCAAACCCCTCGAATCGATCAAGGATATTTGCGATTTTCTCGCCATCATTCTCAATAGGGATGCTGATTGGCACCTTCATGGGTGGACAGCTTGCGCATCCGTACGGCCGACTGCCATGGTGGCTGGGAGGAACAAGCGAGTTCTGGCGACGCTGGCCGTATGCTTTACCTCTCGTCACGAGTGCGGCATTGTGAGTGGATCATATCGCTGCCGAAGCTGACGTTCAGCGGTATCTTCACATGTATATACGGGCAGTTCACCTTGGTCGAAGTGAGTCTGCTGTCCATGACGGAGCTTGTGCCAAGCTGATTGACTCAGACCCGACCACCGCAAGATCGGAGGAACAGCGACATCGAACGATCAGAAAAACCTCGGCAAGCCGGTAGCTGGAAAGAGGTGCTCAAAGTCCCAGGCTTCGCCCTCATCACTGTCATATTCTGTGGTACGTGTATTCAGATCCATAGACGTCGTCTGACGACCAGCTTTCCAAGTCACAAATTTCTCTTATGACGGCATCTTTACCGTCTACACGTATACACCGGTCGAACATGGAGGTCTGGGGATGCCTGTACGTCAACTTAGAACAGGAATTGTTCGCGCAGTCTCGCTGAATAGTTACAGGTGGACACCATCGGTCTGATCTATTCCTACGGTGCAGCGCTGTACATCGTCATCGTTCCCACCCTTTTGCCGCCGCTTCAAGACCGATTAGGCGAGCGCAAGCTGCTCGAGGTCGTCTTTGGATCCTGGATCATTGTTTCCCTACTCCTGCCGCTCTCGCAATGGACTGCGGCACACGCGAGGTGGATGATGTGGCCAGTGGTGCTCAGCTCGTCGACGCTGAAGTGCTTCTCTGGGTTTGCTTGGCCGTAAGTCTGTTATCATCTCACTGTTCATGCTCTTGACTGATAAACAAGAATGTGCGACATCTTAACCATGAACACACTGCAAGACTACCCAGAGCTGCTCGCTACGGGCAGTGCGATCAGCTTGATCGCCGGAGCGTTCGGTCGAGCTATTGGACCATCGCTTTCAGGGTGAGCATCGGAATGGTAAGGCGCGAGGTGCACACAGCTGATCTCGCCCAGGTGGATCTTTTCGATGTCGACGCAACATGAGGCCGGAACACTGGGTCGACAGATCTCTTGGCTATCAATGCTCGCATTCTCGGTTCCGCCATTGGTCTGTGTCCTCTACCTCAAAGATGCTCCGACACATAAAGAAGGCTACGAGACTGTGCCTTTGAATGAGACGGAGCGAGAAAGTATGGACGACGACGATCCTCGGCGGGCGAAAGCGACAGGGACGGACGTATAGAACAGCCCTTTGACGGCGTGGGGTAAGAACAGTTAAGCGAGAGGCCCCTCCTGGGTCAAGCATGCAGCATGTAGCATATGGTCATGTTTCCCTTGCATCAAAGAAATTGGAAAATGAGCCGCCATCAGAATAAAGGGGACCCAAAGTTTCCCCGGACGTCGTAACCGGTATCGGCGTTGCCGAGGAAGACTGAAAGCCACAACCGTGCTTCTAAGTCGTATCCTTTGTCTTTATCTTTCGTCATATACCATCTCTCGCCGTCATATACACATTCGTTCACGCCTTCATCTCTGCTCTCGGCTTCACGAGACAGCAATCCTTTCTCCTCGCCTGAACTTTTTCCCACGTTGGAACCCACCCCACTTTATATTAAGGGTGGAGTGGATGACGGACTCCCATCTCATCTCTCTTCCAAATACTATGGAAGTGATTGGTTCCCCGTCCAAGATACCGAAGAAGAAACGACCTTCAACAGTCATCACTGACAGTGATGGAGTCGACCTCTCCAAGCTGAGAGCTCATGCTGCGTGCAAGAATTGCCGTGTGAAAAAGGTTAGGCCAAGATCAACCAGCCGAGGAGAGGGTGACTGATAAGCCCAGGTGAAATGCCTACCGTTTGCAACGGCCAGTGTCGACCCATCAGCCGGACCGGGACCATGTCAGCAATGTACGGCTGCCGGGGCTGAATGCGTGTACCCTCCGACGCGAGATCGCGCCGCGTACTCGCGACAGTACGTCCAGAATCTCGAGGCGAGGGTCCAAGCGCTGGAAGGGGTCTGGGGGAGGGTCGCGCCGATGTTGGAAGCGTTTGAGGGAGGAGCAGGAAGTACCAATGGATCGAGGAACGGTATCAATCCGCCTATTCCCAAGTTGCCGCCGCCGGATCTGGATGACGATGACGGAGATGAGGATGGGGCGAGCGAGCGCCCGTCATTGGAGGATGGACAAATCACGCAGGATGAGAGGGGCAATTATCGATGGATCGGCTCGTCAAATACGCTCTCACTTCTCGACTCCTTCTCTGGCCAGCCGTTACAAACCCCGCTGTCAGCTTCGCCTCATACGCACACACCGGATCGGAATCCTTACTTTGGCCCGGTGGCTGGATCCGGAGTGGTCAAGGCTTTGCCAGGGGTCGACGAGGTGTCTTACCCGACCCATCGCGCCGCTCGTGAGATGGTGGACGCCTTTTTCTCGGACGTGCATCCTACGCTACCGGTCGTAGTGGAGTACGAGTTTAGACAGGAATTCGATGCCTTGATGGACAGGAGGAGCAGAGGCGAGGTCGAGACCTCGTCGCAAACAGTGAGTCAACGACTAGAGATACATAGCTGACAATAGTTCGTCTCGGTGCTATTTGCCGTATTTGCGCTGGGAGAGCGAGTTGTGGTTACCAATCGAGCTTGGCAACGAGCGAGATCGACCAACAACGGAGAGGTCTTGGCTGGCGAGGCGGAAGCCGGTGTCATCTGGTTTGAAAGGTGAGCCAGCCATGATTGGTGCCAACACTGACCCTTCCAGAGCGCAGATATTGCATTATACCACGCTCAAAGATGTCAACCTGCACCAAGTGCAGTGTCTGACGCTCATGGCCGCCTTTCAGGCTTCAGTCAATGCCATGCCGACGGCTTGGCTGTTGGCGGGTCAAGCCATTCGTGTGGCTCAGGATCTAGGTCTTCACGTGAGTTTCACCTTACAACTTCGGCTAATATGCAGCGACACAACCGAGTCAGGATGTCTTTTGCGGAGAAGCAGCTGCGGTCCAGGTGCTGGTGGGCTATCTACGGTCTGGAGAGGTATGTGGTTTCAGACACGAACTGTGCTGATCGCTCAGAATGGTCTCAATCGCTCTGGGCAGACCGCTCGGAGTGGACGATCTCGACATCGATGCCGCCTACCCTTCTGAGGTTGATGATACGGGTTTGAAGAAGATGATTCAGGAGAACAGAGATCACACGCCGGACGTCGAACCTCACGGAGCAACCATGTCTGGCTTTGTCGCGTTGACCAAGCTCTGCAAGATCGCAGGTCGGGTCACACACTTGCTGTATCGGCCGTCCAATCGAAGCGTGGTGGATCCACAATGGGCGAACTCGCAGCAGAACACCATCAACAAGCTCGACAAATCCTTGCGCGACTGGTTGGCCAACGAAGTGGTGAGTTGCAAACTGCCAATGTGGCGTCTGCTTACCCGACAGCCTTCCAAATACAAGGATCCCTCTGCGAATCGCTCGGTGCAGCTCGTGTCGGCAGTCCTGTCCAACTCGTACTTCGCCGTCCTCATTACCTTGCACAGAAACTTCCTTCCCTCGAACCCAGACTACCCTCGACCCAAGCCACCACCATCGTCCCAGTCCCTTTCGCATTGTGTTGACGCCGCTCGGTCCGTCATTCACGTCGCTTCACAATCTCGCGTCCTCGTCCCGCCATCGCACCATCTGGCCGTCTTCTGCCAATTCCTCTGGTCCTCGGCCGTCATTCTACTCTTGTGCGAAGTCCAGGCGAAAGATCAGGTCGTCATCGAAGCTGTGGGCAGTAAAGTTCAAGCTTGTCGACGAGCTTTGCAGGATCTTGAGCCTGTATGGCCCGGATCGAAAAAACTGCGCGAACTGCTGGACAATGTCGAGGAGCGCGCCAAAGAAGTCGTACACGACCCGAAGAAACGCAAAACGTCCTCCCCGGACAAACGTCGTCACTCGTCGCTCGACAAACGATCACGCCTCGAGACGTCCGATACTCGAACGAATATGCCTCCAGAGATGGTTCAAATGCCAATGATGAACCCGCCTGTTCTCGACATGTCCATGTTCGATGTCGGTGGTGTGACGTTTGATGGTCTAGAAATGCTGCAAGGGTTTCAAGGTGTGGACCCCGCCAATATCTGGTCGACACTCGGAGAGGCGTTCATACAAACGCCGAACCTAGTACACCCCACCAGTGGTCAGGCTACACCAAACTCGGGTCAAGGTCCTTCGCCGGGCGGATGGAGCTTTGCACAACAGGCGGGTGGACTGGGGATTGAAGGAAACGATCTGTGGTCACAGGTGGCTGGCGGGTCGTTTGACTGGCAAGCAGATCCAAGCGTACCTTTCAATATATGAACGCTTGGGGTATAATAGTCTCTTACGGGGTGTGCATAATGTTGTCGAGCATGCATAATCAAGTCTTGTCTTGCTGTTGCCGCAAGGCGGGGCGGACGACCAGCCACAACCCCGTCTGCTCGACAGCAAAGGGTCGTGACGATATTATGTCTTGCCCTTCTTTTGCTCCTTCATAGCTGCTATCCTGGCTTTCCGCTCCTCTCGCCGTCGAGCCATCTCCTTGTCTTTCTCCTCTTTGCTCATATTGGCCATACTTGGTGTCGCCACGGGCGGAGGAGGTGAAGGAGCAGCAGGGACGTCATCCGGTATGTCATCCCACGTAGATTGGGCTGCGACGGGCACAACAGGACTTGGCGAAGGTTTGGGTGAAGTCACTGGCGTGGTTTTCGTCGAATTCGCCGTCGAATTTTGGGTGGGTTTTGGGGCAAGCGTTTTGCCGTTTGGCAGTGCAGTGGTTTGAGATGGTGGTTTGACGTAGTACGATTGTGGTGGAGGCACTACTATCTCTGGGACCGGGGCGGACTCAAACGCGGCCCAATCGTCCGTATCGGCGTTGACGTCGATGAGATCCTCATTGCCCCATGCGTTGGCCGCGCCCCCATCATCCCATTCGTCGATCAGCGAGTCGACCGGGGCGGCTGCTGCCGGCTTGGACGGTTTGAGCTTCATGCTTGATTTCGAAGCTCCAGAGCCAGGCACTGGTGCAGGAGCTGGCATAATCGACGAAGAGGAAGGAGTGGGCGATACGGCGTTGCTGGGATTGGGCGACAGTTTCGTGCTTGACGGACGAGAGGGGATGTTGTTTGTGGCCATAGCCGAGTGGACTTCGTTGCTCGACATCTGTTTCGACAGCGATGAAATGGCCCAACCGGCGATGGCGCCAGCGGCGCCAGTGGCAGAGTTGACGAGACCCGCTTGACCAGTGCCATTCTGCGCAGAAGTCGTGGTGACAGGGCCGTAAGTGGCGGAGGAGTCTGATTGGACCGTTTCGGGCTGTCACTCGTTAGCTACAGATCCGCATGCCTCGAGAAGAACCCACCATGCTTTCCACCATTGTGGTCAGGCGACCGACAAACATGTTCATCGCCTTGAAAGCCTGATTGCGGACGAGCCTATAAGCAGGTTAACAGGGACACCTTAAGCAATGGCAGGGATGCACGCACTTCTCCTTGTCGACCATCGCAAATGCCATGTTGGGTATCACCTTTCCGGCTAGGTCATCTCGGTCGAACACTTCAACGGTTGCCATCAAAGCCATCAGACCCGCAACTCGGGCGTGCATGAAAGGGTCCTTGAGACTCCGCGCAAATGCCGGCACTAACACCTTCTTCTTGGTGTTTGGCCCCAGGATCGGCGCCAGTCTACCGAGGAGGATACAGGTGTTCGTCCGGATTGAAGGTTCCGTATCCGTCTGCATCTTGGCGAGCAGTCTCAGTAGATCGTTGTTGAGAGTACGGTCGTTCAGTTTCGAGGCGAGCGGGTAGACGGCCTTGACTGTAGCCTCCCGGATGACTGGTACAGTGTCGGCAAATCCGGTGAGCTGAATCGTGAGCCATGGATCGCCCCAGCCAGTCTGCGACTTACTAGATGTGGCCAAACTCGATCCTGCACAATCCGTTGATCCATCTTGTCTGCGTATTCTGGCAGGCCGTCCAAAAGAGCCATTCGTGTACCCCTGTCGGGACTGGCGTACAGCTTGATGACTGGATCCAGCACCAGCTTCCCGTACTCCTTCTCGGGCACCAATTTGCCCAACTCCAAGACGAGCGGTAGCATGGCGGAGCTCGGCGCAGTAGGGAGCGAGAGCGAGTGCAGCAGCGAGGGAAGCACTTTGTACAGCAGAAAGGGCTGTGGCATCGATGCCGACTGATCCTTGACCGTTCGAAGCAGGGCCAACTTTTCCCCTTCTGAGCGAAGTTCGAATCCGTCCAATCCTTCCACCAAGCTGGCCAAGGGGTTCTGAGCCCAGAAACCTGTTGATGCAGCCTCGGCGACGAAACTTGTAGTCGGCAGTCGTGTTCGTGGATTGGGATTGACCATACGTTTCCATAGCGGAAAGAGTGTTTTTGGTATCGCGCCAGCTGAGCCCGGTGTCGGCTGGGACGAAAGGTTGGGTAGTGGTGATTGAGGATTGTATAGTGAGAAGAGCAAGACGGCGAGGAGATAGGTATCAGACAAAGCTGGGTCGGTACTACCTGTCAGTGACCTGCCGGTCCTTTCCCGACTTACTCTCTGAGAACCTGCCAGCCACCTTTGCGAACTTCTGAACCACTTCGCTCGCCGATGTCGCCAGGTGCAACTCCCCCTAGACCCCAGAGCACACCTGCCGCATCATCTTTGGTCGTCAAGATATCGAAGCCGCCCAGTCTCCATTCCATTGACGGTGTGATGAAGACCGTCGAGGGCGATAGGTAGCCATGATGCAGCGACAAGGAGTTGAGGAAAGCCACCGCGGTCTGATCGTCAGCGTCTCAACCAAAGTCATTCTTGAGGTTATCACGCAGATGACATACTGCTATACTCTTGACTCCCCACCCCACCCAGTCCTCTTTCGCCTTTCCCTTCATGTTGCTATCGCGCATCACACCTTCCAATGGCCTGACTCTTTCCGTGGCGATGTAGACATGCGTTTCCGTCTCAACCGAATCGATGTATTTGATACTGGCATCAGTTCTAATCCAGAGTATTCGCACTCACACATCGGGATGACGAAGTGTCCGCAACTTCTTCAAGGCATTCCTGGCGAGCTGCATCAACGTCCGCCGATCTTTACTACCAGGCTGGAAGGAAGGTAATGTGGAGTCGAAGATGAATAGCGTCAAGGGTGTCCCGTCATCCTGAGGCTGTCAACATGATGCTCCACTAGATTACCCAATGGCAGCTCACCCGCTTGACCCCCTCTCTCAGCTCCCAGATGGATGTGCCAGGCTCCTGTCCCGGTATGCGCTCGCCGATCGTGAAGGGAAACGAGACTCCAGTGGAGTTGAGCACTGTGGTCGTGATTGACTTGAGGTAGTTCATCTTGCTTTGATTAGACCCACAAGTCGAAATGAGGCCAAGCCGAAGGAAGTTACGGCTGCTTGTCTGAACGGTGATCGTCATGAGGGACGTTCAAGACGCGACTTTCATTACGTAATACAGATGTTCCGAGATTTTCTTGTTGTTGCGACTCGCGCATGTCGAGGTAAAGACCGTGTCTCTTTGTGCCGTGCTCGCGTACACCAGGTGCTTTAGCTAGCCTCTTCAAGGCAGAGGTCCGGCCGCAATAGACATTGAGGCTCGGCATCTACACTAAGCAATCCAGTAAGTCCTACATCTCGTGGAGTGGCTTGCTCTCCAGCTGATCAACAGATATGCTCGTCTTGCCCGGCTCCTCGGCTATCACGCCGTCTCGACGAAATGTACTGCTGAAGGCGTTTCAGGCCGCCATTCCCTCCGTCACTTCGGTCGATGCTGTCCACCTACATCTGGTCAATCCCGTCTCCACTGCATCGGAAGAGCTCCTCGGCGACTCGGGCTCGAAGGAAAGGGCTATCTTGGACGCTCTGCTGGCCTATGGAGATGATGAGCGACTACCGACGACAAAGGCATACTTGACCGAAGGCGACTCCAATGTCTTCGCTTTTTACGTTATGCCCAGGAGCGGTACCATATCGCCATGGTCGTCCAAGGCCACCGACATTGCCAAGATCTGTCGATTGGGCGACCATGTCAACCGCCTCGAACGTGGCGCTCTCTACCTCGTCACGGCTTCAACATCACTGTCCATTCCCACCCTTCACTCGGTCCTGCCTCTTATCCACGACCGTATGACTCAGCTCGTCCATCAGTCACTCCCTTCGTCAGCCACCGTCTTTCCGCCTACACCGCCCAACCCGTCGCCCTTAGTCGCAGTCCCAATCATCGGCGCTGCCAACCCGCTGGTAGTTCTCGAAGAAGCCAATGCCCGCATGGGACTCGCTTTGTCCAAGGAGGAGATGCCTTATTTGGTCGAAGCCTTCCTTGCCGCTGGTCGAAACCCAACGGATGCGGAGCTCTTCATGTTCGCCCAAGTCAACTCGGAGCACTGTCGACACAAGATCTTCAACGCAAAATGGACGATTGACGGTAGCGACAAGGAGAACAGCTTGTTCGGGATGATCAGAAATACGGAGAAAAACGTTCAATCCGCCCACACCATCTCCGCTTACGAAGACAATGCAGCAGTGATGGACGGATTCGAGGCTCCGCGGTTCTCGGTATCCGGCGACACCTACAGCAGCGTCAACGAGAAGATGCCAATCCTGATCAAGGTCGAAACGCATAACCACCCGACCGCTGTTTCACCGTACCCAGGTGCCGCCACTGGATCTGGTGGTGAGATTCGTGATGAGGGGGCTACGGGGCGAGGTTCTCGCCCTAAAGCTGGTCTGGCTGGTTTCACGACCTCCGACCTGTTGATCCCCGACTTCCAGCAGCCCTGGGAGTCAAACATTGGTCGTCCGGCACATATCGCTTCCGCCCTCGACATCATGCTGGAAGCACCTCTCGGTGGCGCGGCTTTCAACAACGAATTCGGTCGACCAGCTCTTGGTGGATATTTCAGAACGTTCCTCATGGAGGTCCCGACAGAGAAGGGCTCGGAATGGAGGGGTTATCACAAGCCAATCATGATTGCCGGAGGCCTTGGTAACGTCCGACCCGAGTTTGCAAAGAAGGACAAGATCACGCCTGGCGCCAAGGTCATCGTCCTCGGTGGGCCCGGAATGTTGATCGGGTTGGGGGGAGGCGCGGCCAGTTCACTCGCAAGCGGGGCGAGCACTGCCGATCTCGATTTCGCTTCGGTACAGCGTGAAAACCCCGAGATGGAGCGTCGGTGTCAACAAGTTATCGATGCTTGTGTCAACAGCGCTAGGAACCCGATTCAGTCCATTCACGATGTCGGTGCCGGCGGCCTTTCGAACGCGCTACCCGAGCTCGTCCATGACTCCGGCTTGGGGGCGGTCTTCGAGATCCGCGACGTGCTTGTCGACGATCCCGGCATGTCGCCTATGGAGATCTGGTGCAACGAAAGTCAGGAAAGATATGTTCTCGCGGTCTCGCCTGACGACTTGGCCGGCTTCGAGACTATCGCCCAGCGGGAACGATGTCCCTTCTCGGTCGTTGGTACGGCGACAGAAGAAGAGCGACTTGTTCTGACCGATCGCATACTCGGCGACAAACCCATCGACATTGCCATGTCAGTGTTGTTCGGCAAGCCTCCTCGAATGCACCGCCACGCCACAACCGTTTCTCCTCCGCGAGACACTTTCGACTCTTCCCTTTACAGCTACCTTCCTGTCTACCGGGAAGCGCCGACGACATCACTGCTCGCCGAGACGGTTAATCGGGTCCTCCGTCTACCCAGTGTCGGTTCGAAGTCATTCTTGATCACTATTGGTGACCGTACAATCTCCGGTCTCGTCACCCGAGACCAAATGGTTGGGCCCTGGCAAGTACCAGTCGCCGACGTTGCCGTCACTCGATCATCATACGGCTTCGATGTACTCGTCGGCGAGGCTATGGCCATGGGCGAACGCACACCTCTCGCTCTACTCAACGCTGGCGCTTCAGCACGTATGGCCATTGCCGAGTCGCTTACCAACTTGGCGGCTGCTTCATTCGACTTGTCGCACGTCAAACTCAGCGCCAACTGGATGTCTGCAGCATCACACGAGGGCGAGGGTTCCAAGCTGTACGAGGCCGTCCACGCTGTCGGTATGGACCTGTGTCCCGCTCTCGGTGTCGGTGTGCCCGTCGGCAAAGACTCATTGTCCATGTCGATGAAGTGGTCCGACAAGCAGGTCACTGCGCCTCTTTCGCTGATCGTCACTGCGTTCGCACCCGTCGATAACGTCGAGCGCACGTGGACTCCTCAGCTACGTAAAGACGTCGGCGAGACCGTCCTCGTGTTTGTCGATCTCGCACAGGGCAAGCAGCGTCTAGGAGGATCAGCTCTGGCGCAGGTATTCAAACAGCTCGGTGACGAATCGCCTGATGTCGAGGATGCCGCCGAACTCAAGGCCTTCTTCGAGGCTGTGCAGCTGCTCAAGTCCGGTTCGACCGTTCTCGCCTATCACGACCGCTCGGACGGTGGGCTCTTCACCACTCTTGTCGAGATGGCTTTTGCCGGACGATGCGGTATCGAGGTTTCTGTGCCTGGCGAGGATGCGATCGCCGCTTTGTTTAACGAAGAGCTCGGAGCCGTCTTCCAAATCCGAGCCGAGGACATGGTGTCCTTCACCGACGCATTTGTCAGGTGTGGCTTCCCAACTCGCCACTTGCACGCTATAGGTAAGGCGACCGTCGACCAGACTGTCAACATTATTCACAAGTCCGAGTCGATATACACCTCCACCCGAGGTACGCTCCAGCAACTATGGGCCGAAACTTCGTACCGCATGCAGTCGATCCGAGATCAGCCCGAAGGTGCCAAGGAGGAGTTCGATTCGATCCTGGACGATGATGATGAGGGATTGATCTACGACGTCAAGGCGCCATTCCTTGCCGACGTTCAGCGAATCTCGACACCGCCCAAGGTCGCCATTCTGCGAGAACAAGGTGTGAACGGACACATCGAGATGGCCTGGTCTTTCCACGCCGCCGGCTTCGACGCCGTTGACCTGCACATGTCGGACGTCATCTCCGGCAAGGTACCACTATCCGGCTTCGCTGGTCTGGCCGCCTGCGGCGGATTCTCGTACGGTGATGTCTTGGGCGCCGGTAACGGATGGGCTCAATCGGTCTTGCTCAACGAGGTAGCACGATCAGAGTTCGAGGCATTCTTCAACCGTCAGGACACCTTCGCGCTTGGTGTGTGCAACGGATGTCAATTCTTCTCGCAGATTAAGGACATCATTCCTGGCGCAGCCGATTGGCCCGAGTTCAAAGCCAACCGATCCGAGCGATTCGAAGGTCGAGTTTCGACGGTCAAGATTGGCAAGTCCAACTCGATCTTCTTCAAGGACATGGAGGGCACAATCGTCCCCGTCGCTGTCGCACACGGTGAAGGTCGCGCGTCGTTCGCTTCGACTGGGTCTCTCACGACGCTCAACAATGGCGAAGGTCTCATCCCGGTCCGATACGTCAACTCGAAACGAGAGATCGCCACGAGATACCCTGCCAACCCGAACGGCAGTCCCGAGGGTATCGCCGCTGTCGCCACGCCTAATGGAAGGGTCCTGGCCATCATGCCCCACCCTGAGCGAGTCGTCGCGAGGGAAAGCAACAGTTGGTTCCCGAGCGAAATGGGCAAGGAGTGGAATGGAAAGGGACCTTGGTTCAGGCTGTTCCAGAACGCTTACGCCTTTGCCACCTCGCGTTAGCAAGAGAGCTTGAAGAGTGGGAGGAACGAGATAGATTCACTTCATACGCATCGGGTCCATCTAACATAGGTTTCGGGTTTCGTCTTGGTATGCATCGCTAGGAAATAGCCGCCGGGTATATCTTCGCAGCGCGCTTCTTCAGCATAGCGTACCCAGCACCAGTCGTTCGACCAGATCCTGATGATGAACGGTAGGGAAATATCTAAATGCATCGACGACCAGCGTCTTGTGATCATACTATATACGTGTGTTACCTAAATGTAAAAGTCCGCTGCGTCAAAGAACGGCAGGCAGTTGGTAGAATTTCGAAAAGGACAAGATCACTCGACGATGACCCAGCCTTCTGGGACTTCATCTTCGTACACCCACATCTCCTCTACGTTGTCACCATCCTGAACGAGCCAGTCATCGAAGTTCCTGGACTCGAGGTCAGAGCCCTCGACTTCGTCGCACTCCGGGATATCGGAGGCAGAAGGCGAAGGAGCGACGGCTTCGGCGGGAGTCGAAGTGGGTTCGGCTGATGAGGAAGACTCGGTAGCGACGGAGGTCGAAGTGGGCTCTGCGGCAGAGCTCGGGGACTCAACGGCTGAAGAGGAAGGCTCGGCGGTGATGGAGGAGGAGGTAGGTTCGGCAGTGGCGCTGGCGGAAGAGGCTTCGGCAGAGGTTGGCTCGGCAGAGGCTGTGGCGTTGGCGGTTGCAGAAGCCTCCTCAATCGAAGAGAATGCACTGGCCTCAGCGGAGCTCGACTCCACGGAAGCCGAGGCTGACACTGATGGCTCGATAGAGGCAGAGACCGAAGCGGAAGAAGATGTCGATGGCTCTTCAGTCATGGTGATGTTGAGCGTTGTCCAGTTGGTGGTGAAGGTAGTGAACACTCCAGAGTCATTCGTCTCGACGGCCGAAGATGGAGCAGGGGTGATGCTCGGCCCTTCGGCGCTGGACTCGGTCGCTGAGGCAGAAGCGGAGGCTGACGCTGAGGGAGGGAGGAATGAAGATTCTTCGAGGGAGGCGGAAGAGGAAAAAGCAGCGTCTGATGCGGTCACGCTAGCACTGGCGCTCTCAGAGACGGTGGACTCGGATGGCGAAGACGATACCGCGGATTCAGACGACGAGGGCTCCGAGCTGGCCGAGGCGGAGGGTAATGCCTCGGTTGACGATTCAGAGATCGAAGCTGATGGGATGGATTTCTCGGACGAAGCCGAGGGAGCTGAAGTGGGGAGTGCGGGGTCGGAAGATGCGGTAATCGTAATGCCAGCGGAGGAGCTCGTCTCTGATGCGGAGGCTGAGAGCGAGTCAGAAGCCGAGGCCGAAGGGTCCTCTGAGGAGGAGGCGGTTGGCTGAGCTTCCGACGCAGATTCGGAGCCGGTAGGCAGGGCAGTGGAGATAGAGGCGGAGCCATCATTGGACTGGGTAGGAGCGGCAGACTCGGAGGCGGATGGCATGTCGGATTGGGAGGACTCTGACGAAACCGATGCCGATGCCTCGGGTGCTGAAGTCGGCTGCCCATCGCTTAAGTCGGTGCTGGGTGACGCCTCAACGGATCCGGTAGGTGCAGCCGACTCCGAGGCGGGCGGCATCGTCTGGGATCCGGATGGAGCCGAGCCGTAGTCTGAGGGGCCAGCGGCCGAAGGGCTTGCCGATTCGGTGAATTCGGACCCAGGAATGTTCATGGATGAAGTCGGATCCTCAGAATACGAGCTCGAAGCCGAAGGAGCAGGGGCATCAGATGCCTCGCCTTCGGAAGAAGAGCCCTGTCCTGCACTAGATCCTTCCTCGCCACTGCCGGCGTCGGAGCTCGGAGCGGGCTCCTCGGCGCTGTACGAGGCGGAGGCAGATGGGGAAGGTTGAGCACCGGGGACGTCGGCCGGTACTGTCACTGGTCCAGAGTAATCGGGGTGGATGACGTCCTGAGACGGAGCTTGAGTGGGCTGAGGAGCTTCGTATGACGGGTGGAAGCTGGCTCGCGGGTCCTCAGAACTAGTCGGAGCGGGAGAGGCGGAGGAAGGGGCAGCATAAGTCGGGGTGTAGTCCGACCTGTCCGGCTCAGAGTGGGATGGGTAAGCACCCTGATCCGCTGAAGCACTCTCTTGACCGCTACCGTCACCTCCGACTGGTCGTCCGACGTGCGGTCCGTCAGCGGTGGGAGCGGCGGAGGGTGCGGCGTAAGTCGGAGTGTAGTCGGACCTGTCAGGCTGCGAGTGCGAGGGGTACGAGCCACTGTCACCAGCTCCAACATTCGAGGAAGCTGCTGGAGGCGCATAGGTTGGGGTGTAATCGGACCTATCGGGCTGCGAGTGGGACGGGTAGGCACCACCGCTGCCAGCATCGCCAGTGGGAGATGGGCTGGATGGTGGTCCGTACGTGGGAGTGAAGTCGGATCGGTCTGGCTCCGAGTGAGATGGGTAAGCTCCGCCGCCCGAGCCAGAATCACCGGTGGGACCTGCACCAGGCGAGGTCACGAAAGTGGGAGTAGCAGTTGCCGTCCCGTCCGATCCAATCTCGACAACGTAGTCCCAGTGCCCGTCAGGTAGCTGCGTCGTCAACTCGCCTTCTCAAGCTGTCAAATTTGGGAAGGAGACTCACCTGAGTTGGCTGAAGGACGACTTCCAAGGTCATGGTCGGCATCATCTTGCCAATCAGACTGTTGGCATATTCCTCAATACTGCCAATAGCCTGCCTCAGCAATCCCTTGTTCACCCGCTCGCTCTCTCCGGTCGGCGTGGGATCGGGCGAAGCAGCCGTCTGCGTCTCGGTCGCCCAGACCGTCTCGGTGACGGGCTGGTAGTCGGTAAAGGTGAACGTCGCATACTTGGAAGTTTCCGCGAGCAGCGAGGACACCGAGGCCGAGGGGACGTTGGTTAGTGGCTCCAGCGTCCGGGCAGTTTCGGTGAAGGGAACGTAATCGGACGGGTTGAAGCTCTCCGAGGCGACAGCGATACCAGTGTACGATGGGTCAATCGACTCGATGACGGAGGAAGCAGCTGGCGCCTCCGACGCCGAAGCTGCAGCCGACTCGGATGAAGGCGCAGCCTCGTCGACGTATGGCGCGTGATCCCATTCATGGCTGGCATCTCCCCCTGCCCGCTTGTGAGCCTTCGGTCGACGAAGACTCGGCAGAGCGGCTGCCTCCGACGCCAGGTAGGGGAGGACGAGGAACAAGGTCGAAAGCGGGATCTTCATTTTGTCGTCCGAGTGGTGTCAAGTGAATGTGAAAGGGTGTGTATAGGTAGGTGGCCGCCAGGGCTTGAAAGCTGATAAACAGACCTGTAGTCGGTGAGTAATACCAGATGAAAGGGGTGTGTAGAGCCGGTTGGTCGACTAGCGAGCGAACGACGGCCTTCGAGGACTAGCCTACGAAGTAAGAAAGACGAGAGAGGTGGGCGAGAAACCGACGAAAAGGATGAAGATGAACAAAGAGAAGGTAAAATCAAGGTCAGTACCAGGCTGCCCAGCATCGGACACCTCTGGCTGGCGTTTGTGTGATCATCGCTGGTCTCCTTCATTGACCCGCCGGTCCGTAGTCTGGCTTGCCAGATGGGATCCCTTCTGTGAATGCTCTCGACCTCCAGACCCTGGACTGGACCACTCGAATAGCTTGGCTGAGCTTTCCTTGTCATCCACTTCCACTTTCGACGCCTCTTACACCTGGAACAGGCCAGTTTATCTTGTCCATAGGACCTTGAGGTCAGGTTGACGACGTAGAGAACGAGTTAGGTGTGATGCACGCTGGATGTGGTATATCTACAAGAATGGACCATCCGGCAGTCACCGAATCCGGTCAAGGAACCCTGAATTTCTAATGTTGGCCTGTGACTTTTTGTCCGATCCTTCCCTATACTCGCAACCCCCGTCCTACCGCGCACTCGCTGAGTAAAAACAGCGGAATTATCAGTAAATTCAGATAATCCCGACAACCTTTGGCTTAGCTGCAAGCTATTAATGCGTTTATAACTTATCTTCGAAATCACGCAAGCCATGTCGATGATCGCGTCGTCATCGAGGACTGCCTGCTTAACGGTCTCGACAGCATGTGGCAGGCGGACTGTCGTTCACCACGCCCGACCTCCTCGCCAACCGATGCTTCGACCACCTCAATCCCCTCGAGCTCGTCTACCCACGGCCGGCACATCTTACCCCGATCCCTCACCTTCAAGCTCGCAGGCTACCTACCCTCGGTCAGCCCAGATTGACGGCACGAACTTCACTCTGCATCACGCACCGCCGCCATCTGCGCCGAGCTACACAACGGGTACGATGCCGCCTTTCCTGCAGTGGTGTCAAGGGAAATCTGTCGCTTTGACAGGCGAAGAGAGAGCAGCCAAGCGGAAGGAGCGGAAAGCGGAGATCGAAGGTGGACTAGGCTGGGACGAGGAGATCTTGGCGAAGATGAGGCAAATGAGGACAGATGGCATGACTCGTCGGCAGGTTGCTGAAGCGTGAGTCGGACCGCTACGAAAGCCTGATTGCCTCGAATCTCCCGCTGAATCTCTTTTGTAGCCTGTCAATACCGAACCAGCTACGCCATCTCATCGCTCGAGCCGCACCAGCTACGGCAGAGCAGCAGGACACGAGACAGCAACAGTTGGAAGATCAGAAGTCAACTTGGGGTTATCGCAAACGTCTGTCACGCGAGATCAGGCAAAAGAGGAAGGACTTCTGGTAGATCTGCTGCGGCGCACGCCTGACACTCTCCCATATCACCTTACACCGCATATATCACTGCATATACCACTGCATGCCTGTCTCTCAGGCTCAGGAGATTCACTCAGATATTGGACGCCACCTTGCCGAAAGCATTGGCGTAGCCCTGCCACTCCTCTAGCTTGCAGTCCATGCCCGAGATCATCTCCTAAACTGCGGCCATCATTTGCACGGATAGCTAGCCCACGGCATGGGAGTTTGCAAGTGCATTGAACTTTTTGGTCCCGTTTGTTGCTGTCGCGTTGATGACGGTGTCGAGAATCCGACAAGTTGACCTTTACCATCTACCATCAAACGGCACAATGAAGTGAGTAGCTCAGTTTCTTGGCACAATTCTGGCCATACTGAAGCTGTAGCGTCGTGCGCGAGATCAACAAGATCAACGAGCAGGAACTGCAGCTCGGCGTCAAGGGTTCATGGCATGATGAATACAAAGGTTGGTCTTGGTCTCTCCAGCGGCGAGTGACGAGCTGACATAGCCAGACTCGGCGTACGTCTTTGTCGGTGGGTTATCATACGACCTCACAGAGGGAGATGTCATCACCATCATGTCTCAGTGAGCTGCCTAGATACACCTTAACGAGAGAAAAATGTGCTTATGGACAGATTCGGCGAGGTGATCGACATAAATATGCCCCGGGACAAGGAGACTGGGAAACCGAAAGGATTCGGATTCCTTATGTATGAGGATCAGAGGAGTACGGTGTTGGCGGTGGACAACATGAATGGAGCCCAAGTGCTTGGACGTACGATACGAGTCGACCATTGCAAGAAGTACGAACAGCGAGGAACGAAGAATGCAGAGGGGGATTATGTCGCTCCTGAAGAACCGACATATAACGCCATGCCCCCGACTCTTGAGGGTGAGTCGTGCCGACTTGTCATGGAAAGGTGCTGTTGGCTGACACCGTTTGCAGGCTCGTCAGACGAAGATTCGTCCGACTCCGAAGCTGACGAGCTGGACGAGGAGGACCCGATGGCAGCGTACTTGCGTCAACAGAAGAAAACTCAGAAGATCACCGATGGGAAAAAGCGCAAACGCGATGGCGAGTCGAAGGAGGACCGTAAAGCGAGAAAGGAAGATAAGAAGCGGAGAAAAGAAGAGAGAGACCGTAAACGCAGAGAACGAGAGGCGAAGAAGGGTGGTGGCAGCCGTCGGCCGGAAGCGGGCTCAAGCAAATTGAGGAACGGATCGTCTTCGCCCCACCCGACTGCTGGAAGGGATGGCAGACGAGAGGAGTCGACTTCGGCCCGTAGGGGACACGATGACCACGACCGAGACGATCGTCGGGAGCGCGATTCGAGATCACGCGGGGGTGATGAATTGAGGAGAGACAGGAGTGAGCCTGTAGACCGACGAGAAAGGTCACAGCCACAGCGGGAGGATCGTGACCGGCGCCGAGATGACCGCGAGCGTGACCGATACCGCGACGATAGGGAACGAGATGACCGAGATCGACGCAGAAACGATGACGACCGGTACGATCGGTCACGCCAGGACTACGGCTACGACAAAAGAGACAGGGACAGCCGAGACAGGCGTTGAGCGCGAGCGCACGGGCGAAGGCTCGGGGCCCATGCTCGGTTGTGTGGTAGCAGCAGAATGCCTGGTTGTACGAGAGTGGAAACGAGATTTCTGCTCCAGTATGGTACAACCACTCTAGGGGTGGGATGCATTCTTCACCAGTATGGAAACATCATGCGGTGGTTTCTGTTGGCGCCGCCCCTTGCTTCGCCAAGTACCCGAACTTCTTGGGGTTCGAGTAGTACTCTGTTTTCATCAGCCCCGGTCCCCAACAAAACGCAAGCCATCTCGAGCACGACTCACCAATATCGTTCTTCCTCGTCGGATCGGCCATCTTGATCTGATCCACTGCGCCCATTTTCTCGGCCCTCAGTCCCAGCTTGTTCCTATAAACCGCCGTCACTTCCCCGCCCGCATCCATAATCGCCTTCGCTGCCGATTTAGAATATCTCGAAAGGAACAATTTGAGCGGAGGTAGAGGTAAAGAAGGATCCACTTCGCCCAATAGCTTTATCCCGGAGAACTTGTTTGACAATCCGTGAACAACATTTGAGGAGATGAGGGTGTTTAGTGTGATAGGTTCGGATGTGGGTATACGGGCTTGAGCGATGAATTGCTGCAAACGAGAGAGAGGGAGGGGCGCGTATGTCCTCTCGGTGCTACAACATCGTCAGCAACGTGTATCTCTACCAAAGTCACATGTCAAGGCAGAGCTCACAAGTTGATGAAGCCACGCTTGGGGAATAGACGATGTAGCGGTGTCTGACCACCCTCAAATCCAGGTGTTGGTTTCCCATTCCCACTCCTTGCTCTTTGGCCCTTATGACCCCGACCTGACGTTCCACCTCGTCCTGATCCTACACCTCGACCAAATCGTGTGTTCTACTACGTCAGCACCAGATATTTAGGTATTGGTTGCGAAATCGACTTACAGCTTTGTTCGATCCTTTGGATGGCTTCAGATCACCCAATCCCACGTAGGATGATGCCGGTCGTACCGTTGTCGCTGAGTACGTCGAAGGGCCGGCCCTGGCGAGCAGCTTCGATGTTGACGCTCGCAATGACGAGCAGGCGTTGAAGAAGGACATTGCGGGGAGCAGTTGCACAGTAAAGTACGTCTCTTCGAAGTTGTAGCTGCGTCAAGGACGCATTCACAGTACCGGAAATTCTTATCACAGTCCTCACCTGTACCTGATCACCGCCGTTTTGCCACGTAAGGCATCTTTTTCGTGTTCGCCTAACTGAGATATGCGAACCTCCTTCAGTGTAGCCTCGACTCAATAATAGTATTGTATGCTCAGGAGAGTCTGCTCATCTCACAGACAGCTTACTAGACTTATTCCCACTACGCCACTCAGATACCATCTCCGCCCGTCTGCTCGGCCCCTTGCTCTCGTCCAATATCCAACCCACATCCGACCGTTCACCATGTCCGCACCTGCTGCTGCCGATGCCAAGCTTCACAAGGATGAAGTGACCGGCGAGATGGTCTCCAAGTCGTGCGTACAGAGCTCTTGAGAGATTGAGACCGAAAGCTCACTATCTGTGTAGCGAGCTGAAGAAGAGGCAGAAGGACAGGGAGAGGCAGGCTCAGAAGGCGGCCAAGGCAGCTGCCGCCCCGCCTCAACAGAAGAAGGCCTCTGCTTCGGGAGCTGCCGCTGAGGAGGAGCTCGACGCGACAGTATGTTCTTACGAAGCTTGACTGTAAAAGTCCCAGAGCTCAGACTTCAGGCGTTCTACGAGAACAGGTACAAGACGATCAAGGCATTGAGAGAAACCAAGAATCCGGACCCTTACCCTCACAAGTTCCACGTCTCGCACGGTATCCCGAAGTTCATCGAAGTGTACGGCGCCGAGGGAAAGATCGCCAATGGAGATGTTATCAAGGATGTCAAGCAGGTGACTTTGGCCGGAAGGGTGCAGACGATTCGAGAGTCGAGCTCGAAGTTGAGATTCTACGATATCAAGGCGGACGGGCAGAAGGTCCAGATCATGGCTTCAGCAAAGTAAGTAGATCAGTGTATCGGCTTAGCGGGAGTTCAAGGCTGACTCTGAAGCAACGCATCGTCCGCAGATGACTTTGCCGGTCAACATGAGCATATCCGACGGGGCGACATCATCGGTGTTACCGGCTACCCTTCGCGTACCAAGGCCGGCGAGCTGTCCCTGCAAGTCACCGAGGTCAAGCTTCTCTCGCCATGTCTACACCAGCTGCCAGGCCGTGAAGGTCTGGTCGACCTCGAAACGAGGTACAGGAAGCGATATCTGGACTTGATCATGAACCCGGACACACGCGATGTCTTCATCACTCGATCCAAGGTCGTCAACTACATCCGAAAGTTCCTCGACAATCTCGGTTTCCTCGAGGCGAGTCTTGTTTCACGAATTGGTTGGAAGCAGCGCTGACGAGGTAGGTTGAGACACCAATGATGTCGATGATTGCTGGTGGTGCCACTGCCAAGCCATTCGTCACGCATCACAACGATCTCAAGCTCGACCTGTTCATGCGAATCGCACCAGAACTCTACCTCAAGGAATTGGTCGTCGGTGGTCTCGACCGTGTATTCGAGATTGGACGAGTGTTCCGAAACGAGCAAATCGACATGACGCACAACCCCGAATTCTCCATTTGCGAGTTTTACATGGCCTACGCCGACATGTACGATCTGATGCAGATGACCGAAGACATGATCAGTGGCTTGGTCAAGTATCTATACGGAACCAACAAGGTCACCTTCCACCCTCAAGGTCGGGGCGAGGGCAAGAAGTCGTACGAGGTTGACTTTTCCACGCCGTGGAAGCGATTCGACATGATCGAAGAATTGGAGAAGCAACTGAACGTCAAGTTCCCACCAGGAGACACGCTCCACGATGACAACGCCAACAAGTTTCTCCGCGATCTGTGCCAGAAGGTCAGTTGAGCGTTGGGTGACTCGTGGGTGACTTGAGCTGATTTGTATAGCACAATGTCGACTGCAGTGAGCCGAAGACCAATGCCCGTTTGCTCGACAAGGTACGCATGTTTTGAGACTCATTCCCTACCATGACGCTGATTCGTCTAGCTGGTCGGCGAGTACATCGAGAATCAATGCGTCAACCCATCCTTCATCGTCGGTCACCCACAAGTCATGTCCCCCTTGGCCAAGTACCACCGATCCCGTCCTGGACTGTGTGAGCGATTCGAGGCCTTCATGTGCACCAAGGAGATTTGCAACGCCTACACGGAATTGAACGACCCCTTCGATCAGCGAGAACGATTCGTCGAGCAGACTCGACAGAAGGATGCTGGAGACGACGAGGCTCAGGGTGTCGACGAGACTTTCATCAATGCCCTCGAGTACGGTCTGCCACCGACCGGAGGATGGGGATTGGGTATCGACCGATTGGTCATGTTCCTCACTGATTCGTCCAACATCAAGGAGGTTTTGCTCTTCCCCGCCATGAGGCCTGTGGTCGCCACTTCTACCGAGGCTGTTGCGCCTTCCGTCACCGCTACCGAGGCTGCCAAGGAGGCATAGGCAGTCGTGAAGCCGCCCGACGAGGTACTTTGTAGATATGACATGAGTTATGCATCTCCCGATACCTCCAATAATCGATGACTGCCATTCACTAGGGACGTACACCGGTTTACAACTTGTCTAATGATCAAATGTCCATTTTGATTCACATCGCTACTGCTGGACCATCGAGTCCCAATCTTCCCGCTCAGCCCGAGCCATACGCAATACGGCTTCTCGCAAGTCATCCTCCACCCCGTCATCCTGAGCCAGATCCATGTGTTGTCCGACTCCGACCCCGATACCCTGGTGTTGATGAGGCGCCGCTCCAGCCCCGCCGTTCTCGACCTCGCCAGCACCTTGCGGGAGCTGGAGAAGGGCTTCGGCCAATTGCCCGTCCGAAGCGAGTCGAGCGAGATGTTCGTCGAATTGATGATCGACATCGTCCGAATGCATCATTGTCGGTGTTTCATCGGCGTGCGAAACCATATGGTCGTCGTTGTCGCCGAGGATGCCACCATCGGCACCGTGCGCGACTGGATGCTCGTCCGTAGGTGTTCCGAAATTCTGATCTCCAGACGGTCCGACGGATGCTGAACCGGTGGCCTTTCGCTTTCGAGGTGGCCGTTGACTCTTTGGCGCTTTGGTCTCTTTGATCGCCCCACGGATTTTGCGGAATCGATTGTAGATGTCGGGGTACTTGATAGTCACGCTTAGAGCAAGCGGAGGAGGCATGTCTGGTGTGACCGTCGACGGGTCTTCGGTCGCCTTGCGAATGTACTGGGAGACGAGTCAGCTACAGCCCGAAGTAGAAAGGGGGCAGTCTAGCTTACCTCTGTCTTCTCGGCCTCGGTCATGTCTAGCTTCCCTCGGATCTGATCGACCGTCGCTCCTTGTCGAACTTGCTCGTTTAGCCACTCGTCGACTACCTTCGGTAACCGCCCAGCCTCTAGCTCCGCCGATGCAAAGGGGTCTACAAAGTCAGCAACCATGTACGATCAACCGCGAAACAGCATGGGACTGACCGTGACCCTCGTGCTTCCAGTAGTACATCACTTGACACTCGCCTCCCTCGACTTCAGTCATCACGATCCGGCTGGAACACTTGCACTTGACGCTTTGCTTGGTGTTCATTCGCAATTTCGCCGCAGGTAGCGTGTCCGAGTGCTTGGACGAGTAGTTGCCGGCATGATGACAGGTATATGTGATCTTCTCCGTCACTGCCGATGTCCGGTTTCGCCTTCTCCGCTTCAGAGCGGGCGCACTCGCTGCTTGTTCCGGCGTCATAGCTGAACGTCAGGATATGATCGAAGTCTATACTTGGTATCCGCTTACCTGCCAGTGCTCGCTCATGAGCTCGGATCCTAGATCTGAGTCGCTCATCCGCCCGCTTCTCTGGGTTGGTAACTCTTCGCTGGACGTAGTGACACCAGCTGCTCTCGCCCTTCAACCATTCCTCGAAGGCTCCTCTCCCTGCGAATACGATTTGCTCGGGGTGAGGCGAGTCGGCGGTCCGTTGAGGCTTGATGAATGGCGCAATATTTGCTTGAGGGTGATGGATGGCTTCTTCCGAATTCAATTTACGCTTGTACGCTTGAGTATGCGTGGATCGAGGGGCTGGGCCGTTACTACCTTGGACTCGAGAGCTGGTGGCGGCGGCATTCGCTTTCGAGTCGATGTCATCCATCAAACTAGGATCGATGATATGCTCTCCATGTCCCGTCATCTCTTGACCCGGATTGTCGATCGAAGACGAGTCATGTTGTTGCTGCAATAGCGAATTTGAGATGGCGGCGTCGATCTCGTGAGGTGTGGGGCCGGTATGATCGTGAGCACTGACATCGTCTTCGTGGGGCAAGAAAAGACCATCGTGATCGAGGTATTGATCTACGTTGGCTAGAGTGATTTGGTCGTGATGACTCGAGTCTGTCATGGTTCGTGTTCGATAATCAGTCGCGTCGAGATGGGGCGTTGGAGAGGGGGAATGAATAACAACGAGCAGCGAGCAACAGCAACGTTTGTTTGCCCCTCACCTAAGCACTGGAGGAGGAAAACACGGAATCAAATACCACGTGCAAACCGTCCGTCGGATACTTCCGAATGTTGTTCCCGCCAATAGAGATGGCAGTAAAAGTCAGGCGGCGACTAGATAAGCAAGAATTATCACCTTGTCATCTAACAGCTTAGACCGATCGCTGCTCAAAAGTAGCCAAGGCGGTCCAGGATAACACTGAGACATAAAAGATGGCCTTCTCTGGTGCTTTGGTAAGCTCAGATGGTTTCTGCCCCCCTGCAGACACGTATACAGGCTGATTACCCACCAGACCATCACCGATTTGGACGACTTTCTTACGCCTTCTCAAGCATGTATAATCCCAGTCAGACAGACCAACAAGGTCGCAGGTCAGGAAACAGGTGTCAATGGTGATGTGAGTCGACCTCAGTCCGCTCTGGTAGAGTACAAGTACTCATCAGTAGACCGAGATCCACATCGACAGCAACAACAACTACTACGAAGTATCGACCTACTCGACGAATGCTGGTCCGTCAAAACCCAATGGCAACGCGGAGAAGAAGGCGCTCGAGAAGGCAGAGATCAACCTGAACGACTGTCTTGCCTGCAGGTGGGTCTGAATTAGTTTTCGACCCATCACCGGCATCACCGGCAGCTGACAAAGCAGTGGCTGCATTACCTCCACCGAGTCGATGCTGATCACCTTGCAATC
Source organism: Tremellales sp. FJII-L8-SW-PAB2 (assembly GCA_022813505.1). NCBI lineage: Eukaryota > Fungi > Basidiomycota > Tremellomycetes > Tremellales > Tremellales sp. FJII-L8-SW-PAB2. Next base: position 616,658 of record JAKLMH010000003.1, read on the forward strand.
GCATAATGAGGTCTTGGACTACATCAAAGCTGCGACCGCCTCACCAGCCACCGATACACGTACACCCGTTTTGTCCATCTCCCCTCAATCGCTCGCTTCGCTATCTGCAGCTATTTCCGCTAACTCGGGTGAACCCCCTCTTCCCTTGCTCACGCTATTACGCCGCATTCGCTCTTTCCTTGCTCGACCGGAGAATGGCGGATGGAGAGTATGGGACACGACGTTTTCTCGACACATGTCGCTACATGAGACGAGGGTGGAGTTTGAGCAACGAAGCAAAGGCAAAGGCAAGGAGAAGGCCGCTTTACCGATCTTGGCTAGCGCTTGTCCAGGATGGGTGTGCTATGCGGAAAAGGCTCAAGGCGATCTGCTACCTCTGCTCAGCAACGTACGCTCGAGTCAAGGGATTATGGGGGCTTTGGTCAAGACGTGGTGGGCGGAGAAAATGGGAATGAAACCGAACGAGGTGTATCACGTCACCGCCATGCCATGCTACGACAAAAAGCTTGAAGCGTCCCGATCCGACTTTTACAACTCGGTCCACCAAACGAGGGATACGGATTGTGTCCTGACGACTGGCGAGTTGGACTTGCTCCTCCAAGATCTCGGCTTCGATCCTCTCGTCCCGTGTGAGGTGGAGCGGAATCCGGTATCGAGCAGTATCGATGATCGTCTATCCGCTCCTTGGCCTGAACTGCTCAATCACGCTGGATCGAGTTCCGGATCTTACCTCTCCACCATCATCACCCACACGGCCTCGGCTCATACAAACCCTACCAGGGTCATCACTCGCGAGATCCGCGGGTCGACTGATAACGTCGAATTCATGCTCGAAGACACCATCACTGGCGAGGTCATCTTCAAGGGATCGAAATGTTACGGATTTCGGAATCTGCAAAACCTCGTTCGAAAAGTAGGCAAAGAGACTGGGATTGGTAAGGGTGCTCGTGGGGCTGGTAAACTCAGTGCGGCCGTGGCTGCCCGTCGGAGAAAGGCTCAGACCGGCGCTGGCGAAATACAAACGCCAGCGACAGCTACACCGACGACCGACGGCGAGTCGAATGCCGATCAGATCAACCTGACCCTCGCGATGAATAGGGATGAAAAGAAATTGGATTTCGTCGAGGTCATGGCTTGTCCGAGCGGTTGCGTGAATGGGGGAGGGCAGATGAAGCCTGTGGCAGCAGGTGGGAAGAAACGGAAAGAGGTGGAAGTGGATGAAGAGGGATACGAGCGGCCAATACCGGATGAAGGGGTCGAGATGGTGGTTGAAGAGGAGATGAGATGGAGTACGAAAGATTGGGTGGCCAAGGTCGAAGAAATCTACTGGAGTGGACTGCCTACTCCGCCCGGATCGCCTAAGCCTGATGGTGCCGGAAACGAGATGGTCGACCGCAAGGAAGAGAGATTGGGGTGGGCGGACAAGATCGCCGAAGAGGTGATTCAGCAGGCCTGTGGAAATGACGAGACCAAGCGGTGGAACTTCCTTCGAGCGAGCTTTGCCAAGGTGGAAGGCGATGTGCTGGGCGGAGAGGGCGGAGTCACCCACGAGGCTGTCAAGTGGTAGGAACAAGGCATAATCATAGATACATCATAAGCATGTCATCGCATTACCCAACACGGTCTATCTACCACACTCATGGTTCATTGCCGTTCAGTTAACCACTGTCCGCGTCGTTCAGCCCATCGAGACTCGAGTCCTCGCACTGCCTGGCCCGTCGGTACCATTCCCGTGCCCAGCTCCGTTGCTCTGCGCAGCTGGCAGATCCACCCAAGCGCCCTTGTCCTCGTCCCATACTCGCTGAACCCCTTCCTTGCCTTTGCCCTTACGGTCCTCGACACCTTCCGCCGACACAGCTCCATTATCGTCAAATCGCCCCGTTTGACCCCTGAGTACGTCGAGGGCCTCGCTCACTGGTCGATTGTGACCGCTCGGCATCGGATCGGGCGAGATCATTGATGGGTTCTGGGATACCATACTCGGCAGATACCCTACCGAGCCATGCACGCTCGGAATACCGATATCGACATTCTGAGGGTGATTGACTCGATTGGGCGATCGTGGAGCTTTAAGTTGCAAATGTGCCGGGATAGACGAGACGACCGATTCGGTACCAGTAGTCATGGGTTTTCCGAGGGGTAGAGACGATGAAGTGAACTCCTGGAGAGGTCGAGGTGGCGGTGGGTTGAGCAAGACGTCGGCTGTGGGAGTCTCGTATACTGATTCTCCGCTTAAGCTCTGTCGGTCAAACGACGCTTGAGCTTGTAATCCTGGTTGCGAGCCCACCGCGGTGATTTGCGGAGCCGGGATGGTCTGATGATTACTGACAGCTAGAGCTTGTTGTTCGGCATCGACGTTCGCGTACCTCGTTACACCGAGATGGCCGACGTTCGAAGGCGGATCGATTATCGTGCATGTATCGCGGTCATCGGATACACCCTGGGCGACAGGCTGAGCCGGGGCAGCGCTGGGTGCGATGGCAGCCGCACCAGCATCACTGGCCTGTCGAGAGTGTGCTCGAACTGACGGTTGTCTAGACTCGCTCGACGACGTCCTATTTCGGATCGAGCTCTTCTTGAGCAACACATTGCGAGGTCGCGGCGACGACTGGACAGAAGATGATTGTAAAAGCGGTCTAGACGAGTCGATCGAGGCGTCACGATGTCGCATCTCACTCTGCGATCGGGGCTGCAGAAGCGCTCGGTCCGGCGAGTCTGGCGCTCTCTGCTCGGTTGCCGCAGGCTGGTCAGTCATGACGGTCGATGTCCAAGGCAGGACTCGACGTTCAGGGTCGACATTACGAGGGTTGTTGGCCTCTTCGACCGGTGCTGGTGGGAGTGATGCTGTTCGTTGCACGAGCACTGGACTCTCGCTCCTTGTGGACTGTGGGCTCTGCGGTCTCGGTGTCTTGGGTCGGAAAGAGTCGGTCAGCGCGACGCCGGTATCGGGCTGCGAAGCGAAGAGGAGGATATCTCGGCCAGCGGTGGTCGGCTGCAGCGGGATCGAGGTCGATAGCGTATAGTGCATCGAGGAAAGGGCGGAGATGATGTTGAGCACGATGTGGGGCTGCAGGCTACAACCAATAAGCAACTGTTTGAGATAGCCCACATATTGACTCACCTCGCAACCACATCCTTCTTGACACCTCCGACCAGCTTTCGTCGCATCCCATCCAGCCAGAAACGATACACTCCATCGTGCACCCATCCTTCCAACTTGATCTTCGCTTTCCTCTCTTTCCAGGCAATCTTGGACTTGCCTTCCGAAGTTCCCGACGCTTGGGTCTCGACAGTATTGGCTGTCCCGGATCGATTGTGAATAGCGATGGTGGTGGTCGCGGTGATGGCGTTTCGGATACCGGAGATGAGCGCGGGTGTAGCTTTGGGAGGGGGGAAGACGAGCGAGATTCGGTCCGCCACTGCAGGTCAGCCTGGTCCTGACATATGTAAAGATTGGGATATACGCGGGAACGAGAGCGCAAAGTAGGCTGGAGGAGAGATGGCTGTTTGATCGGAATGAACGAGAAGAAGGCTCTTCACGTCATTCTGTTGATCAGCGAGACGATTACTGATTGAGCTCACCTTTGAGGTTCCAGCCTTAATGCTGTTGATGACCGACCAGCCATGAATCCCGACAGAACCGAGGATGGCCACAAGGATTCGGATCGGACTGTACGTCAGATCCGGTCTCAGGCTGAATGCCCAGCCAGCCGAGGACAAGGACTCACTCTAATTCCTCATTTCCTGCTCGCTTCCACATGGACCCGAACATCTCCACGTTGAAGACCGGTACGATCCCCGTGCTCTTGTGCGTTAGAGCTGCCATCGGCTCGCTCAGTACTTTGTTGGCGGGAAAGTGTGGCTCGAGATCGATGAGGACATTGGCGGGGAACTGGATGAATCGCAGACCCCCAGCAGCCGTGAGGGTGATACTCGCATGTCGGACTTGCTTGGCCGGCGGGAGTCGCCTAAACTCGTCACGCACCATCAGACCTCCGTTCGTATGTGCTTCGGGCGAAGTGACGAGCTTGGCGTCTCTCGCCATCGCCGAAGTCATGGGTATCGGTTGAGAAGACGCTTGTGGCCACTCTGGAGCCATGGGAGGTGAACTCCTTTGGATATGTGGTAAGGAAGGTGCCGGATCTGACCATAATGCTAAATGGGGCGGGTTCTGATCGAGTTGTGACATGGCGGCGAGGTAGAGATTCCTTTCTGACGGAGTGACGTAGAGTGTCGCCAGACGATTCGGCTCGAATTGAATAGGTCGTAACCTCTGTTCGAGCGTCTGCTGGTCTTCGATCAACGCTTGTGCTCCGTTTCCTTCTCCTAGTGTTGCTTGGTTCTGCTGATCGATTCTTGTGTCTTGGTCGGTAGACTTGGACTTGCCGTTGGAGAATGGTAACCAGGATTTACGCTTTGAAGGCATATTTACAAGGGGGAGAGAGGAAGGAAAAGGAAACGGTCAAAGCGTAGACGGTGAAGTGGAGTGATGAAAGGATATTGTTATCGTCGACGATGATGATGTCAACGAGTGGAGCAGAATCTGAGGATTCGGCGAGGCAAGGGCCGTGTGTACGTTGTGTGTGTCGAGGTGATCGTGTACCTTGCACCTAAGTGGCGTTCTCGAAATCAGCAATGTCTATTGTTCAGTAAGCAACGTGTCAATCCACGGTAAGAGAGGTATGAGATCGTCATCGTCCCATCTGCAGTCAGGAAGAGAAAGAAGGTCGCTGGACCCGTGAAGTTCGCACAAAGGAAGGTATTGTCCTGGATGACTTCTTCGGTTTCCATTGTTCGGACACACGTCATGGGAGCGACTTTGCCAGTCGACGAACATGGTTGACAAATGAATCGCTGGGGTTGTGAGTCAGCAAGTAGGCGGTTCGACGGCGTCTACATGAACTGCCAGCATGATATGTAGAGTAGATGTGAGTACGTGCAGTGGGGTCTCGCCTGAATGGCTGTATCCTGGCGGGAAGTCGACCGTGGGAAAGCGGTTCAGCGCGCGTCGCGTCGGGATGGCACACGGGTGAGTTTGTCGTCGCTGCTCAGGCGACATTGCAGCATCTACCAGAGCTCTCGCTGGCATCGGGGGACGGGCTGGCCATACACTCGCTATCATGGAGTATGTCTCAATACTGAAAGATAGTAAGTAGCGACTCCGACTACCGAGACTCCGGCTGACACCATCGTCAGATGTCGACTTGTCGAAAGAACATCGATATATTCGCTTACCCCATCCGCGAACGGGTCAACCGCAACTTTACCTCCCTTACACATCGGATGGGCGTGAGAGTATATTGGAAGTAGTCAAGATCAATTGCGCCCATCGTCGGACATGGTTTATAGGCGACTCCAAGATTGACAGTACGTCCCCTGATCTCCCTTCTCCAAGACCTAGCCTGATCTAAAATAGGCGGGACGATCTTGATGCACGTTCCTGTCGATCCACTCTTCCTCATCATACCTATCATTCTATCGCTAATTTCCTCAACTACCCACTTTCAACCGCTCTCCGACTTGGCATCGCAAGCGAGCGTTAACCCGACCTTTGCCTTGCCCGAGCCGTTCTCGAAAGAATCAGTAAAGGGCGGATGGAACGAGGATATCGCTCGTCTACTCGCGCTCAAGAGCGTCAAGAGAGTATTCAAAGCGTGCTGCGAGAAGAAGAGTAAGTCATGCGTCCCAGGCTTCTGGTGGCAGAGGGTACGAAGCTGATAGGGTCAGTCGTACCGGCCGCCCCACCCTCACCTGTATCGGATGGCGGATCACCCTCGACACCCAAAGGCGAGACGTATTATCGCCCCTCACAGGCGATGATTCTCAATCACCTTAAGCGCAAGGTCGAGCATTTCGCCCAGCCTGAGCAGTATGAGAGGTTTGACCACCTCGTCAGAGGATTGAGCCGGGACGGTCTGCTTGAGCCGGGTGTAGATGTGGAGCTAGTTCGATGTGAGTCGCTTCTAATCAATCGCCCGCGAATCATCATCACGACGCTAACGGGATCAGTGGCGAGGAATAGAGGCTCGATAGATCACATGGTACAATACATCCCACCAACCATGCTAGCCAGTCTCAACGAGGCGTACGAGTGAGCCTTACTGCCTCTTCGCCAAGCCAAGCAAAGCCGTGACTAAATGACATTTAGCTTCAAACCCCTTAACGATTATCTGGCCAATCGCACAGCAGCGCAAATCGCCGCTTCGGCACCTATCACACAGTCCAAATCTGACCCTTCACTCAAGGCGGGGGCAAAGCGGAAAGCACCAGCTTCATCGCGAGGGGTCGAGTCGTTGAAAAAGGTCAATACTAGTAGTATGTCCAAGTTGACTAGTTTCTTCAAGCCCAAAGACGGCGACAAGAAGTAGACTCGCCACGGGACTGAGATGTCTTTGTTGTATTGATATTCAAATATGCATTGTATGCTGTACCCCGCCTTGTTGGCGAATAGGCTACTGTTGAGGTCCAGAAGAAAACGAAAGTACAAGAGACTGTGAGATGGGGAGCGTCACTCATTGCTGATTGATATTACGCGATGATCGAGATCCACGCAGGTGGAGCCTGTCCAGCACGCTCTGTCCACGTTGTCCTCTCGAGCCTGCTCATCAGCACCCACCCCACGTTCGAGCGACGACGTCAACTCACGTCGGCTGCCCTGGTCCGAGGTTTCGATACTCGGAGCAGAAGTATGCACCTCGACCCTAACGGTCGGAGCACCATCATCCAGTTCAGGCGGGATACCCATCGGTTGACCTAATCCTCGACCCCACATCGAGGCTCTGGGTCTTCGGATCGGGTTAACGGCAGTGATGAGGCTGGAGACACTGCTCGTCTCGCTCGGTCCGTCGAGGTCGGCGTGCTGACTCGAAAAAGCGATCGATTCTCGGATGGGTGTGCTACTTGGCGTTTCGAAGTCGGTGGCTGCGGTACTGCTCGTGGGGGTTTGCGGAAGGACAACTGCTCGAGCCTGAGCTTGAGTGCCCATCATCACCTCTGGCCAATTAGCATGGAATTTCTGTACATGAGAAGAGGGTACGCACGATTACGCATTACTTGTACGATGGCTCGTAATGAGCTGACTTCTTCCTGCACCCTCAGATTTTCCGTGACGTTTCGCCTGCCAAGTCAGCTTCTTGACCGGGCTTCGCGGGAGGATACCGCCACTCACGCTTGATTCTGCCTTTCCATCGTGTCCATGCCTTCGGCCAGACGGTAGATGATCCCTCGAAGGTCGCCTAGCTGATCGTCCACCTCTTGGGCGCCGGACGGCTGGGCCGGTAGAGCTGGGAAACCGAGTCTCGAAAATGCGAGACCAGCGAATGACTGTGGTTGAGTCGACTGATTGAGCGAAAAGTGGCCACCCATCTCTCGGCCTTGATAAGATCGTCCGGAATCGTGTCTTTGTTCCTCGGCCGGTCGCTGAGATCGCCACAGGTCGCTTGCGGTGAGTCTGGCTGAGCCAGGTAACGGTGAGACCGTTTCATTCGGTGTTTGCGGGACAAGCGGGGAATCATCGTCATCATTTAACTGCTCTTCTCCCTGAGCGTCCAAATAGTCGGACACGGTCATATTTCCTGACGTAGAGCGAGATTGGGGAGCTTCGCCGGGTAATGCCGATGGTGCTGCATCCACGGTCGTCTGCTGCTGAAGAACTCGTGGTCCCTGAGCGGGAGCGTCTACAGAGCCCGATTGACGCTCTACGAGCGAGGTGCTGCGGTCGAGCGATGTCGCAACGCTGACCTGTGGCCTATCTAGTGTCGGCACAACTGTGTGTGCGGGCGAGTCGACACGGATCTGCGGGATAGGCGAACGAGCCGGTCGCGGAGGAGCCATACGGATGGCCTGCTGTCTACCACGCATGGATGGTCGCTCGTCGTCCGCCTCAGCCTCGGTCATGTCTGATGTGATCGGACCAAGTGGAAGCGAGGGAATACGGCCGTGCTGTATCTCGTCCCACATCAGATCTGGCCGGGCATGCAGTTCCGTGTCGCTGCGGGATCGAGAGTTTTCCTGCGCTCGCAAGGGCGAAGCGCCTGGACCGATGTACGCTGAAGTGTCTCTTTGCTGAGAGGTTGTGCCGGGTGTGGGCCACACGAAGCGCCTTCGCCCGCCATGCGGATTGCGACTTGGCCATGGGACTGTCGATTCGGCGTGCCGGAGTATCGAGCGATCACTTGCACTAGCAGCAGGATTTGCGTGTGGCCCGGGTGCCGAGATCGTTATCTCTTCCGGCCGAGGTCCGTCATGACGAGAAAGCTCGTTTCGAAGGTTGTCGTAATTGCTAGCGGGGACGCCCATCAATCGCCACATAGGTCCAACCATCGCATCCATCTGAGTCAACATGTTGGATTGCTCTCTCATCCCGAGGCGTAATTCCGTCAAGTCGCTGGACACGTTGTTCTGTCGAGTCAGACGTATCTCGAAACGCCTCATTGCTTCTTCCATCTGCGTCAGGCGCCGGTTCATGCCACTCAAGTGAGAGGCGATATGCTCGTATGGGCATGTCTTGACGTGCGCTCCTAGCTCCGCACGAGTGGTGACGGTCGGACAGCCATGACGGGCGTGAGGGCAAGAGACAACGGCTTTGTCGCATTTCCAGCGGTGTGGTCCGACATCAGATCGTTCGACTAAAAGATGTCAGTCACGTCCATGGGCAGGCAAACGAAAGGGAGGGACTTACTGTCTTGCTTACAGAAGTTGCAGTTGACAGGGACATCCGATTGAGCCGGAAGGTGTTGATGTCGCTGTTCGTCAGCACACCCTTCACTCAACCATGCCACAACTTACCCAAATATTAGTGGCAGTGATGGTCTCCTTGCAGACATCGCAGCTCATGCTCCGCATCGGACAAGCCTCAGCGAGATGATGAGCTAGGAACGAGCGTTTCATCTACATTCTCCTCAGCCTACAGCCCTGGGCAAGCTGGCACACAAGTGAGAGAAAGACTCACTGATTCCTCGCACCGCTCATTTGGACAATTGACTACTACTTCATCACATGTGGCCCGATGACCAACATGGAGGCTCCTCTGGTACTCCTGTCCGCATCCAGGTATGCCACATCGAACCTTCAGGTCATCCAGTATCTGTCTCGTCAGCTTAATCACCGATCAGCTCACGCGAGAGGGACGTACACCCTGCAGAGCCGAGCCTGCACCTCTGATTTGTGTTGGCGACAAGGCTGAACGATCGATAGGGCACTGTGATTGAACCTTGACCGCTTCTAGGATACAGTCTTTACAGAACGTATGTTGGCATGTCGTGGTGGTGACGGGTTCGATGAAGGCGTTATGGCATATACTGCAAATCTGTGTAGCGATCGATCAGCACATCCAACGCCTGGAAGGGAGGGAAAGCTTACAAGGTTGATATCGGGTTCCGTGACGTATTCGTAGTTGGTATCCGGACCTTCGAGGGACATCACGGGAGAAGGGTATAGGAGGTATAGGGAGGTGGGCAGTGAGTTGCGGGCAAGACAGGTCGACTGTATAAGTAGTAAACTAAGAATAAAAGGTGAGAGATGATGAACAAGCAGCGAGATGAAGGATTGATGTCTGAAATGAATGTGTCAAAGGAACCCAGAGATCGACACACACACACGGTCAGGGATACACAGACTGTGTGTGTACAGGATGAGTGTAGTGTAACCTTAAACAAGGGTTGATTAGATGCTGAAGTCAACTCACACTGACCGCGTTCAACATCCTATGCATGGGGGATCTGAACACACAGATTAGAACCCTCTACTTCCACTCAACCCCACACCTGACGTTCCTCTGCCTCCGCCGAGACCTGCACCTCGACCGCCGAAAAGGCCCAGACCGGCATTCCACCAATGCCGACCTGTCCTGACGACTTCACGCGCGAAGATCTCTCCAAAGCCGAGCATGACGCCATTGACGAATGGGAGGATGATGTTGATACCGACAATCGCGAATACTTTCGAGATGGACATGGTGGAAGGTGAGGTGAAGAGGGAGAGAGTGAGCGAAGGAGGTTGAGCAGGCGGGGTGGAGTGTGGGGCCGAAGGAGCGGGAGCCGGGGCGGGCGGCCTCGATCGAGGTTCCGGCAAGTCGTCCGATGATCCTGATCGAGGCGGAGAGAGATCTTCAGCTGAGGATGTGTTGCCGGAGACTTCGGTCCATGCTTGAGATGTAGCTGAATGACGGGACAAAGTCTGAGACGAGCTCGGCATTGGTAGAGTCGGCGAAGGTGGCTGATCCTGCATCGAAGGCGGCAGTGGGTCTTTAGAGGTAGTGGGGTCATATGCAGTCTAGCAGTCAGATTCCCTCCGTCGTGCGTATGTGGTAAGTTCCTCGCGACTCACAGGCTTGATCGGCTGCTTCTCCTGACCTTCGACGTTCACATTGCCCGCTTTGATATCCTCATCCATCACGCCCCGGGCGTCAGTCACAACCTCCTTGCCCTCCTTGCCCTCGCCGGCGCCTTTGACCATCTCCCAAGCCTCCTTAACTTTCCTCTCCCTCTCCTCCTTGCTCAAATCGGCTTTACGCTTGGCGATCCCTCCGGTCGAAGTTCCAGGCTGTTCAAGCTCCCGCTTCAACCTCTCCTCCCTTTCCTTTTGCTTCTTGGCCTCCGCCTCGGCCTTCTTCTTCGACTTGACCTCGTCGCTGGCAGCTTTAGACTTGGAATCATGCTCATCTTCAATCTTCTTGCGTGTCTCCTCGGCCTTTTGTCGGGCGATGGACGACTCGGCCTGCCAGTCGCTCAGATACTTTTCGTACGTGTCCTTCCACTCGGCCATGCCCGGCACGGGGGGTGCGTCCTCCTCTGCCTCCTGGGACTTGGCCACTTCAGCAGCGGCGGAAGGAGCAGGTGTGGGCTTGGGCTTCATCGACGGCGGGGCGAATGAGCCCGACAGCGAGGCCTAGAGCAAGTCAGCCCAGGTCCATCATCATCTGATTTCGGTGCTCGCAGGCTCCTGTTGAGCAAATCACTCACGCCCAAGCTGTCCTCCAGTCCGGTGGCGATTCCGGCGTTGACCATTTCCTGCTCAGCGTCGTTCCTAGTGTCGGACATGTCACCTTTCTAGCGAGTGAGGAGGCTACGGTGATGTCGAAGCAACTTGTGTCAAAGAATCCGGGCAGTGTCGTGCTCAGGCACGCGACTCGGAGCCTAAACTTGTCAAAAGGCTCTTGCACGCCTATTCGTAATCAGGGCAGTATGGCGTTAGATCGGCTATCACGCCGTCGGCATTGTTGATGACGGCTAAGTTTCAACGGTGAACACAGCATCTACATATCGAACGACAGAGCATAAGAACAACCTCGGTCTAAGTCATCCCGCGAAGTTGACAATGTCATTGTCAAGATGAGCTCTACATTGAGGTCTCGTCAACACACTATGAGCACTAATCGATGTCCCATCTGCCAGGAAGAGCAGTATGCGGATGAGATTGCGTTCAACCATCACGTCAATTCGCACTTTGCCAGCGAAGGTGCCGCTTCTCCGGGACCAAGCCGGGTGAATGGTGGGAGAGGCACCAACCGACCTGACAGTCGGACTCGGTATGTTTCACTTCCGTCTGGCCTCTAGTCGGCGACTGTACAGCTCTGACTAGGCAGCAGATTTTTTACCGAACCTGACACTCCGGAGAGAGCGACCGAAGCGGAGCTGGTCTGTTGCCCTATCTGCAACTTCCCACTGTCTTACGTCTCACCGGCAGAGAGTACTCGACACGTGAACGACTGTCTAAGTGAGTCGCTCACCCGAGATTCAGAGTAACAAGCAAGCTGAACAAGTAGACACAGCCTCGATCGCTTCACCTCGTCCGAGCGTGACGGCCAGTACACCCCTATCCACCCATACCGAAGAAGATTTCGTCTTCAATGAATCCAACTTGCGCACCAATGGTCAGTCAGCCGGTGACGACTGGGTGGAAGTGGGATGGGACGGACCTGCCAAACCGGGTGCATGGTCAGACTGGGTCAGCAAGAAGGTGGACAAAGGAGACAAGTGGTGTGTACCATCTGACGGGCAATGGATGATCACTAAGAGATGCAGGTGGGATCCGATTCACGGACCGAAGAGCGATGCCGAAGTCCCCTCAAACTTCTCGCCGGGCGTGATACCCGTCTTGCATCAGATACTGCAACGATCCTCGTCGAAGGGCTACACGCGACATGCAGTGCTGAGCAGGGACGTCGTTCACATCAAGTCAGCCCTGACATTTGACATCGGTCAGTCAGCTAATCTCAATGGCTAGCAGGTCAGCTGACCGCATCAGGCTGGGGATGCGGATATCGAAACGCACTGATGGCTATCACTTCGCTGGTACAGGCCAAAGCGGCTTATCGAAAGCCATTCTCGGAGAATGAGAACGGATCCAATCCTGGCGTGAGACGGATACAGGGATGGATCGAAGAGGCTTGGTCTTTGGGCTACGATCCAGAGGGGAAGAAACATTTCAAAGGGCGATTACTGGGGAGCAAGAAATGGATAGGCACATCTGGTAAGCTGGGTCTGGTGCCTCTCCCTCGTGGGTGCTGACTATCTCAGATCTGTATGCGATGTTCACGTACAAGGGCATCCCGTGAGTGACTTTTCAGCTGTTCCACCTCGAGTCGTACGCTGATTATCTAGATGTATTCTGCGTAAGCAGCGGTCCCGATTGAAAGGTCTAAGTTGACGACAGCAGACGACTTCGTGAACGACAAGCAGAAACCGACGAAGGACGCACACAACAAGCTCGTCCGATGGACCAAGGCCTATTTCGTGAGTGACTTAAGTCTTGACTGACTCGAGACCTTCGCTGATCAGTAGGATACTGACCGATCTCGCCCCCGTTTAGGAGATTCGGCCTTTAATGTCCCCATGCGCACGAATGAAGGAGGCAGCGGAAGAGGCGAGACGGTCCGATCGTCCTCCAGGTTCCCACTCATACTTCAAGTGAGAGACCCCTCCGAACGGGGACTTGGACTTTGCTGACGATATCAGCACAGCGGCCATTCGCGCCTGATCATCGGTTACGAGGAGACTTCACGCGGCGACGTCAACCTGCTCGTGCTAGACCCCGGAAAGTGAGTCACAGTTTCCGCCATCCACAAATCGAACGCTGACCCCGCAGGACGATGCACAAGGATATCCGGGCTGAAGGGATCGCTTGCCTGACACCGCAATACCGTCGTACATCCAGCATATCGGTATCGCAATCCCTTTCTCGTCATTCTTCCCGCAAGCCATCACACGAGTCCATCAACTTTGCAAGACCGTATACGAATGGCGAATCCGAAATGACCAGCTCGCTCGACGCGCCTCAGCTCGCGACGTCCTATACAGTGGGCCGCAGGTCATCTTTCGCGCCCCACATGCTCAGGAGTTCGTCACAGTCCCCCTCACTTTCGGCTGAACAGGTGCCGAGGCTGGAAGGTGGTGATGGCGATACTCGGGACGGGGTTGAGGAATTGGACGAGGAAGTGGATGAGAAGGGCTGGGTCCGGAAGAAGGTCAGAAAGGTCATTCACCCAAGATCGTTGTATGATGGGGAGAAGTGGAAGGTGCCGGACGCGATCCAGCCATTCCGAGTCAGCGCATATCAGCTGAGGTATGTCTCGGTCTGTCGCCCACAATCATGGATGAGGCGGCTGAACATTTGCAGTAATCATAATGAGTACCAGGTGTTGGAATTTACTGGTGGTGCGCCATTGACGGACAATGAGCGACAGGGGAGGAAGAAGGTCACGAGCAACTGTATCAAGTAGTTACTACGACGAGCATACCTGTTGTACCAGATGTCACCAGCATAGCATGTCAGCAGTAAGCAGTTGCACAGCAAGAACAGTCGACTGGGTGATAGCCGTGATAGCCGGCGGAAGGATGACGACATTGTGCGAACCTGGGTGGCAAAAGGACGCGTCTGATTGTTTACATGGGATGGATGGGGCACGATAAGAGATAAGAACCCGAAGGTCTGGATGGGGCAAACATTAACGCGTACCTAGAGACTCAGAGCTTCTGGTTGACAAGCACGACAGTCTCCCAACTCCTTTGACTCTTCAGCTCAGCACGGCCCCGCTACCCCCAACTCGACTCGAACCGGACCCGCTGATCTTTGGCGGCTCCTTTTGTTCAACGTCATCCGAGTCGACCTTACCGCGTCGTATCTTGTCATCTACCATCTCCCCCCCATAACTACCATATCATCTTGTTCTTAACTTGTTCATTTCCGAGATACCAACCCATATACCATATCACACAATGCCCATCCCACCTCGACCTATCCCTACTCCCGCTCCTCGACGGGCCCACACCCCTTCGACAGCGGCGAAACCGGGCAGTTCACTCCCCCGCCGCGGTCTACACTTTATGGATCACACAGATATCTTCGACTTGCCTCTACCTAGCTCTTTGCCCGTCAAGGGACTGAGCGGGGTGACGGTGGTCAAGCATAAACCCGAGGTGAAAGTTCAGGAAGGTCGTAAAATGGAAGTAGGAGTGAACGAGCTGGTCATGGATGGGCTGGGCAAGCGGGAGAAGCGGGGTGAGTCCGTCCGACCTCATTGGACATGCAGGATTGTAAACTGACGCTATGATTCAGCGACTACAGCGACGTCGTTGGGGTTTGATTTCATCCAGAACCCCTCGGTGCTCGCGCTTCCTGAACAAGAACAAGAACCGGCGCGGTCCAAACTATCCCCTTCGCCTCTCGGTCAGACACCTACCACCCCCGCCCTCGAGCCGACAGGGACGAACGAGCCTGAAGTAGATGAGGATGAGGATTGGGAACATATAAGCGGGTTCGGGCAGGGCGATCAAGGAGGTGCAGCCGAGGTCGGGACGGATGAAGGGGATATCATCCTCCTGGGCGAGATGGAATTGGATGAAGCGATTGACAAACATCCGGCAACCAAGGGCAAGCAGGGGGCAAGGGCAGGAAAGACCTACGCTGCAGTGGTGGGTACTACCGCTTGAATGTCGGGTCAGAGCAATGTACTAGGTTGTATGGATGGGGGGTAAGAGTCGGACTTTTGTAGGTGTTCTTGTCAAGTGTAGGATAATCCATGTAACACGCGACACATGTACGAGAATCGCTACCACGGGCGCGGGGGCGCAAGACAGCATGTCCATCCGCTTGGACGCGTCATCGCCCCATGTGATGCTGGACTGTCTTGAAGTGCTGAATATGGGCCTCGGCATCCTTCATCATCTCGATTGCCATGTCGTGCGTCGAGCTGCCCTTGGCGTTGAACATCGTCGCGTTCCTGCCTATCAGCAAGGCGTGAATGAGGAACATGAGAGAAGATAGCTCACGCAAACATGAGCATGACGTCCCGCTCAAATTCGTCGATTGTCGTGATTTGACTATCGCGGATCCTCTGCCTAATCTTCTTGAGGTCCATTGGTCGTTTGATGACGTCGTAGTATTCAGGCAGCTCTTTCTGTGATTACCGTCAGTCCGGCTCAACCGACTATAGACAACATGGCACATCATCTCACCTGCTTGATGGGTTGGGCAAAGACATTGCCATTCCTGTGCCCGGAGATCTGATCCAGCAGGCCGAAGAGCATTTTTCGCGTATTCTTGCTCTCGCGAGGACTGGACAATCTGGGTCGTTTAGACTGTTTCTTGTCCTTGTCCTCTTCGTCCACCTGTGGTTTCTCATCTTCCGTATCCGCCTGCAAGCCACCTAGACATCGTCAGTCTCACCTTCCATCGCTCTCGATGAGTGAACCAGGACTGACCTGCGCGAGTAGACGATCGTCTGGTCCCCTTGCGCTGATCAGGCAACGGCGCCAAGATATCAGGAACAGGTGTCGTATTATCCTTTGCCCTGCGCGATGACCGGGTAGGCGGTCGTTCCTGCTCAGTCTCGTCTTCTTCCTTGACGCTCTCCACCGCCGCACTCTGCTCTCGGACTGATTTAGACACCACCTCGTCCCGCATACCCCGTCCTTTCTGTCCACCTCGGCGCGAAGATCGCCTCTCTTCGACAGGCGTAGGTGATTTGACAGATGAGACGGACGTGCCGCGTTTGGCGGGTGGAGGTGAGAGGTGTCGACTTGAAGATGCAGGTGAAGTGGGTTTCTTGGTACGACCGCCAGCTGTCGAGTCTCGCTTCGTCGCTCTTCGACCTCGAGTCTGCGGCGCATCGTCCTCCGCTGTCTCGCTTTCCTGGACTTCACCCGACTTGTCGACATTGGCAGGCTCAGTCTCACCCTCTTCCGCCGCTGGAACAGCTTCTTCCGCGACCTCGACCGGCTCTGCTTGCGGCTCTGGCTCTGGCTCTTGCTCTTGCTCCGCATCGCCTGCTTCAGCCGCTGGCTCGGCCGGCGTGGCCGACGTCCTGCGCCTGGTGGATCGTTTCGTGGTAGGGGCTCCACGAGGTTGTGTCGACGCTTTGCGCTTGCTCGTACGGGTCGAGCCTGACGGAGCCGCCTCATCTTTCGATTTGGAGGGGCTAAGTTGTCCCGCTCTGTCTTCTGGTGGTGGAGTAAAGTCGGATGCAGGTGTAGAAGGAGCGGAAGGCTGCGCCTGTGTCGGTTGCGAGGGAGAAGAGGTCGGAGGATTTGTGGGCGGACCGGGTGTAGGTGCGCGACCTTTGGTAGGTGATAATTGTCTGGGAGAAGATTCTGCCATTTCAACATCCTCCTGTTCCACTTGAGGTACGGCAGTCGGCGTTGCTGGCTCGTTTGGTGTAGGCTCAGCGACTTCGGCAGGCTCTTCCGCTGGCTTCTCCGCTGGGTCATCAAGCGTTTCGACCTTGGCTTCTTCCGCTGTGCTGGGTCCGGCCGGTTCCTCATCCGCTTGTCGCGCTGCCTCGGTAGTTCGCTCGGCCTTCGCGTCCTCCTCCGCTGGTGGTGGGCCAGCAGCGACAGCCTCCTTGACAGCATCCTCATCCGGTACCCAACTATCCAATAATCTCTTTCCAAACTTTCTCGCCAATACAGCCCGTAAATCATCCCTGATCGCCTTGTCCATACCGCCCGACTTGATGGATGCTATTTCAGACATGAGAGTGGTGAACTTCTGTTCGTACGCCTTGATTGCCGATTTGACTTCCTGCGTTCGAGCAAGGTAGAACTTCTGAGCGAGTCGAAGGTGTACTTTCGCTTGAGGGCGCGCAGCATCTTGTGCAGGCCTGCATTCTCGTCAGCTTTCAAAGTCCGAAAGCAAAAGGTCGTTGACCCCTTTGTGGCCTCGTTCGTCTAGTGGTGACAAGGACAGGGCGAGCAAGACTTACACGTTGATTCCCGCTTCCGTCATCAGACCGACATAGTAAGCTTCGCAAGTCTTGGTGTCGAACCATTCTGCAGGCCGGCCTTCGATAACGGGATGATTGGCTAGAAGACCGCTGATTTTGTCCCAGTCCAACGCGCCGAACTTGTATACCGCTTGAGCGATCAAAAGCTTCTCCGATGTGTTCAAGCGGGACGAGAGCGCTTCCTCCTCCATCGTATCTCGGTCTCGGCGGTAGGTCTGATGCTATACAAGTAAGAATATGCTTTCGTACACGGTCATTTAGGTGTTTTGATGACAGGTTGGCCCTGCAGACCGATTGCTTTATGGAGGGCGCGTTTAAAGTTGAGTACCGGTGGAGGTGATCACCGTCAAGTCGACGACCTCCTAACGATCCTCACACTCTCATATTCGTATACGACAGCAACGACGCACGACTTTCAGAATGAGTGAGGCGGCCGCGAAGCTTGAGCCGTTTCTACTTCTGGCCAAATCATCAAGAGGAGCAGCGGCGGCCAAGATCATAATCAACGCTACGTCAGCTGTACGCTCCCCTCCGTATACCTCCACCTGTCTCAATCCAGCTGACCTTCCAGCCTGGCGTGTATGTCTTCTCCGAGCTACTAGATCTTTCGACAATACAAGATGTGAGCTCTCGTGAAGACGCTCAATCGTCACTGCCCTTGACGCTGACCGATGCTAGCTCAGCAACACTTCACACGCGAATCATCTCGCCCTCCTCTCGCTGTTCGCATATGGCACCCTAGCCGAATATCGCTGTGAGTGTCTGACGGTGCCTCGCTTTCGAGATGTATCGATTAGGAAACTGATTAAGATCAGCACAGCCGGATGCTGTACCGCCTCTCGAGCTGGCCCAGCTGCTCAAGCTCAAACACCTAACTCTCGTCTCTCTCGCCCTTAATAGCCGGGTTAGGCGAGCTACCCTGGCGTGACCTGCGATAAAAAGCTTATGGTCAGGCAATACACTACTCGACGATATCAGAAGCCCTCGAGATCGAATCGGTGCGCGAGCTCGAGGACCTGATCATCGACGTCATGTATGCTGGACTTCTCGGTGGGAAGATGCATCACGACGAAAAGATCCTCCACGTCGACTGGGTGACGGGGAGGGATGTCAACCCGCAGGCTTTACCTCAATTGGCTCAGTCTCTCGAGAACTGGTCAGTCGCTTGACCGGCACATCATGCCGTAAAACAATTGGAGATTGACTCGGCTAGGTGCCAGACATCCAGTACCCTCCTTCAAGCACTGGACGAGCAAATTGCGCACGTCCGTCAAGTGCACCAGGCCGAGACGTTCGACCGACAGGCGTACAAACAAACGCGTGACGCCGCGTATCTGAAAGAAGCAAAGGCGAGTAAAAAGGGTAAAGGAAACTACGATCAGACCCCTCCGGGCTATGCCCATGATCCACTCACTGCCACATCGCTTGGATCTGGACGATTGTAGGTGCGCCTGCATTGTTCCAAGATAGAACAAAGTAGGCTGAAACTCACCGGTAGCAATAGTCGAGCCTCGGATCTCACGACAGCGACCACGAGTCCTGAGACGGACGGAAAGAGGAGTAAGAAGCGATTCAAAAGTGACGAGATGGAGGAGTGAGCGGACAGGTCCAGAACTCACCACATGAATCGGACGAGTTGTAGCATTGTGATCAGCATTTTTCATTGTAGAATACGCTTCATGCACAGATGTGAACAGCCCAGAGTCGAAGACACTCATTGCCGCTGTGCCGCGTCGCACCGCCACGCGCACAGCTGAAAACGCGTCAACTGATCCAACTTTCCACCTCCTCTCCTTCATCTCAGACCTCTTTCATACCGAACGATGCCGCAAGCCCGCTATCAGCGGCTTCCTACCAATCCTCAAGAGGGTGTTACGTCAACGACAGAGCACGATAACGACGCAGATCAAGACGACTCCGACCGTCCTCTTCGAGCTTCAGTGCAGGCTGAATTCAATCGACCTCCTCCGCCTTGGTGGAAACGCGCTCTCCTCATCATAGCCCTCTTCTTCCTCGCCTGGCTCAGTCTTAGACTAGCTAAAGGGAACCCCAAACCTCAGGTAATTTATGCCAACCGGTCCGTATCCCACCCATTCGAAACCGCAGCTCCTAGACCTGACAAAACTGGGCTTCCATGCTGACTGGCCTGTAGTTACTCTGAGGAACACAAGTACCGACCAGCCGCTTCGCCCGTCATCACCGAAACACTACAAGATGGGCGTATCAGGATCAGAGGGGCGTCCGTCGGTTCATATGGAGTGAGGGAGGAGGATATACCCGAGTCCCCAGCGGAGAAGAAGGCGAGGGAGGAAAAGAGGAGGAAGGAAGCTAGGGAAGCGGCAAAGGCGAAATTGGGATTGAAGTCACGTAGACCGAAGAAGGCGACCAAAGTCAAAGGGGAGCATTAGACAAGCGGAAATGATCGTGATGCATGGACAGTGCGTGTCTACGGATCGTTGGGGAGATGGAAAGTGTTCAAGCCGAATGCGGATTCTAGCCTTCTCCAGGCGAGCTGAAGGGTCAGGACACGTCTGTGAGATGATGAGAGGGAAGCTCACCTGTAAAATAGAGTCCTCCTTCGCGAAGATGAACCGGAAGCGATACGGTGTCGGATCTTCGTCGAGCGACATTGGGTTCTCCAGAGCGTCAGCTCTGGTTCTACATCAACGAAGCTAGGTCAACTCAATAAACCAACTCACAATGTGGACTCCACTCTTGATCATTCGACGCATCAGCTCGGCCTCGCCTTCCAGTTCGGTTGCATCCGCAGGCAGGCTCAAACCGGGTATCAGCCTACTGAAGTCGATGACGAAGTAACATCCGGCATTCGCCTCGATAAACCTGCATGCTATCAGCAGCGACACGGATAGGCCTGACCGAGAGGATGTACGGGAACCCATGATAGTCTGCCCAATCGGCGCACAAGTCCATCGCTCGACCGAGCAGACGCGCATTCTTCGCCAACAACCCATCGACCCGTTTTTCGTTGGACAGTAGATGACTCATGGCCGCGTCGGTCAAACCGGAAATCGGGGTCGCCCATAATCCCACCTCGACACATTTCCGAACATCCTCGTTCTCAGTCACCAAGAGTGCCGCTTTCAAGCCCGATAGACCGAGATCTTTCGTCATTGAGCCAAGGACGTGAATCTGGTTAGGAAGGGGCGAGTCGTCGTACCAAGCATGCAGACTGAGGACTGAGACGAAAGGTTGAGGGTTTGGATTGCGTCTCGTCGGGAATACGGATTGAGCGAACAACTCGTCTGAGATGAGGTGGAGACCAAACTAAGAGGATCAGCCAAGATACTCGTATAGCGGCTGCTGCTCGGGCTCACCTCTCGGGCAAGATCCAGGTGACCTTGTATCGTATCTAGCGGGTAGCATTGGGGGATCGGGTTGTGCGGGTTGCAGAGTATCACAGCTCGAACGGGGACGCCCTCCTCCGCACTAGTCCGTAAACGTTCTCTCAAGTACGGGATGACGGCAGGAGACAAGGGGTTGACGTCGGCCGGGACGTGAGCGAAAACGGGGACCGCTCTTGCTGGAAACACGATGTCTCGTGTATAGTCGTCTGCGAATCAGCGACGATGAGCCCAAGAGTTAGCCGGGCGTACGGTAGTAAGGCTGCTGATCAGCTGCCTGGGGAGGACTTCGAATACAACTCACGGTCGCCATCAAGACTCCCTCGCCTTCCCCGCACAGAGCCCAAACGAGCTGTGCTAGCAAAGCACCTACCCCAGGTCCTGTGACGGAGTTCTGCCTTGTCACTGGTCGAACAGGATGCGAGCGATTGATGTACCGGGGAAGTAAGTCCGCGAGCTGCGTGACGCCAGATCTGACTAATGTCGTTCGGTATTTCAGGTGTTGCTCTTCGATCTCTGCTTGCCGCAATACCTGGATCGGTCATCGATGGGCTCGTATACAGCACATCACGGACGATCAGCAGCTTACAGGGATGATCTCATCAGTCAGAAGTGTGTTCTCGGCCGTTGAAAGGTTGATCACGCCGTCGGGATGTAGAGTTGGGTGATACCACGGTCCGGTCGGTGTTGGGCTGATCCGGTCAGCTTGTAAAAGCGTGTGGAGCTATCTGACTGACTACCGGGAGACCCGTGATATCTCAGCAACTCGCTCGTGCGTCCGAGCCGGCAGATGAGCTCTAATCATCGCGAAGACTCTTTGTAGTAAACGCAAAAAGCTCAATATTGCGTGGATAAAGCAAGATGTCGGAAGAGTGCGAGCTCAAGGAAGAATGTCGGAAGAACACGTCGTCTGACATACTCGTACATCCACCATTGCTCGCGGTAGACAGACTTGGACCCGTATCTTATCACAGCCATGAACCTACTTCTCTAGGCGACTTCCTACATAGGTTACGTAACACGATTAGTCGCGGACCGTTCTCCGCGCACCTGTACCCGGTACTTGGACACTTTTACCCGTCCGTCGCGCACTCTTGCTACCTTCCGTAGTGATTCGGGTTTGACCGCTTTACCTACGTAGTGGACATCTGGAACATTCGCGTTGGATAGCTTGGGTAAGTAAGTTACGAGTAGGGTTGTTCTCTTACGTAATCATTTGAGGAAGCTAGCCTAGCTACCGCACTCGTTTTGGACGACTCGGGCACTCGCGTGGCTAGCTCGGGCATTCATCGGCAAAACTTCGCGACATTTCACCACCCACCTATTCGGCTCGATGTAACTCCCTCCTCTTGCATATGCGCCGGGCTCTCACCCACGAATCTCCACGCTCAACACCCCCCCCCCCCCCCAACATGCAGTGCAACCATAGACAATCATCACCGGTCACGCGGAAGACTGTCGTACCCCTTGAGGGCCCTGGCGTGACCCTTGAAGGTCATGACGTGACCTTTAATGGCAACAACGTCGCCTTTAATGGCGACAACCGCGGCACTCTTTCCTCCAGCAATCCCAATTCACCATGCATCCGACAACTCGGTACGACCAGGCCGTAGACCCACCGAGCACTCTAAACCCCCGAAACCTCGAATTTCTGGCGTCTGCCCGAGCGTTCACTGCGCTGACATCCTCTATGCCGATGTCATGGGCCAGATCGAACAACGGCCCGGTAGAACGGATCAGAACGGCCAACCTCTTCGCATGCTCGGACTGTGGTGCACCCGTCCGCACTGAAAAAGGTCCCAGAACACATGCTGCTTACCGCAGATGCAGGTTGATGCTCGCGGTTTTTTGAGAACATGCGGAAGGCCTGTGGGACCAACTCTTACAATTTCGACAAAGCAGATGAGAGTGATCGCTAGAGAAGTGATGTAAACACTGTTCATTCGGCCCAAATTGTCAAGAATGTCCCAACGAGGCTGAGGCCTGACTATGTACACCTATTATACTGCTATCTCGAAAGCACTGTCCACGCATATTGTCCGTAGCTGTCCTTGTTGTCCTTGACGAGAAGATCAAGCGTCCATGTGCTGGCGCTCACTCCGTCTTGTGCTGGCACACGCATTGCTCGTCTGAGAATGTCAACTCCATTGATGACCTAAAAGCGGCCTATGAGGTGCGGACTTACCGACCCAGCCTCCCGTCTTCTCGCACTCCGTCTTCTGGCCGGCATCGCAGGTCGGGGGGTGGTACTCGGTACAGTAACACTTCGTGTCGTCCCAAGTGTTACCGTGGGTGGCGAGACACTTGTCTTTTTCGTGCTGATCGCAAGTGGGATGCTTGGGGTAGCATTTGCACTCGTGGTCGTTGTACTCGCCACCGTCTTTGATGCATCGCTCCCGCTCGTGTTGATCGCAAGTTGGCTGCTTCGGGTAGCATTTGCACTCATGGTCGTTGTACTCCCCGCCGTCCTTCACGCACTTCTCGCGCTCGTGTTGATCGCAAGTCGGCTGCTTTGGGTAGCATTTGCACTCGTGGTCGTTGTACTCCCCGCCGTCCTTCACGCACTTCTCGCGCTCCCAATTGTCGCAGGTTTTCGGGGTGCAGACGCAAGAGTGGTCATCGTAAGTGCCGCCGGCTTTCAGACATCGCTCCCGCTCCCATTTGTCGCATTGCTTCGGGGTGCAATAGCATGTCTTGTCGTCGAACGTACCGCCTTCTTTCAGACACTTCTCTTTGAGCGAACGGTCGCACTGCTTCGGTTCGCAGTAACATTTGTGCGAGTCGTAGGTTCCTCCCTCTTTTTCGCATTGTGCCTTCTCATGCTCGGGGCACTGCTTCGGTTCACAGTAACATTTGTGCGAGTCGTAGGTCCCTCCCTCTTTCTCGCATTGAGCTTTCTCGTGCTCGGGGCATTTCTTCGGTTCGCAGTAACATTTGTGCGAGTCGTAGGTCCCTCCCTCTTTCTCGCATTGAGCTTTCTCGTGCTCGGGGCATTTCTTCGGTTCGCAGTAACATTTGTGCGAGTCGTAGGTCCCTCCCTCTTTCTC